>CAUYSK010094119.1:0-10248 GCA_963575035.1 Avahi laniger | reverse complement strand
AAGGCACTGGCTCCAGGTACAGACGGGAAAACAAGGCAGGGTCGCGACTTCCAGGACTCCCAGGAGTGTGGAGCCGACAGACTGGTGCCCGGACGCCCCAAAGGAGCACGTGAGGGCTCGGCCACAGGCTCCCTGAACAGTTCTCAGATGGAATGTTCTGGGAAGGGAGGACCACGGATTTCGACGATTCTCCGAAGGGTTTATTCTGAGAAGGCAGAGCCAGGGGTTGACCTTGCCGGCACCGCGACAATCTCCGGCTCAGTGTGTCTCTCGCTGCTGTTGCTGCTGCCTCAGGAATTCTCAGTTGCTGGTAAATGTTACATTCCATCACATTTTGCAAAAAAGAAGGGGAACTTAAAAACCTAAAAATATAGTATATATCAAACAGCCTCTTATTCTCTCACCCACATAGTCACAGAATATAAATTAAGGTGTTCTTTCAGAGTTTCTAAATTTGTATGTATCTACAAGATCAAAAAATGAAAGGATAACTAACATTTCAAAAATACAATCCCCCAGCAGATGAAATGTAGAACATTTGTTAGGAACATCACTTTTGTAAGCCAGAATGGGAAAGAAGGTAACCAGGCAGTAGACATTCATAACGATTATTTCAAATAGAAAGACCATGAGGGCAGAAGCAGGTAGCAAGATGCTGCTGACTCAACTAGGTATTTTTAATTTTTTCCTTCTTGATAGGATATCATCTGCTTTGGAAGGATGCTGAGGAAAATGACACATATTATATAATACATATGACAGATACCAGGTATGAATGTCTATCTTGTCTGTTTGGAAATTATGGGTCTAGGTGTTTCTGAGCCATGCTGATTCTTCAATCAGTCATGCCTGTCAGCCCCTGAAGTCCACTTGCCATAGCCCGGGTTCGGACATTAGGTCTGAAAAATGCAATCGCTGCAGCTTTGAGGTGAGAAAGAAGACCGTGGATTTACTGAGCTCCCCCTCCGTGCTGGACCCTGAGTGTCGCTTTCCATGAGTAATTCACCTCTTCCTCTTCGCCTCACTGGGAGGTGGCTACGATTACAACCTGGCCTCCCCTTTCAGGGGAGGGGCAGACACTGTCAGGCCCCCTTCCCACCCATCCCCCCCACCTAAAGCCAGCTCTCTGCCCACGCGCCAGACCCAAGGCCTCTGCCTGCCCCAGGACGTGCCCAGCAATACTTCCCTCTCTCTCCTGCATCGCCGATTTCCCCTCTGCAGGATTATTTCCATCACATGCACTCCATGCTGCTTCTCAGAGCTCAGAGGCTTCTCCTCACCCAGTCCTCCCCAGCTGCCGTTTCTCTGCTTCCCTTTCCAGAGTGGCTGACAATGCTGATCAGCATTGTTCTCCCAGTCCCTTCCTCTGGGATAAACTGAGCCCACACTGGTCAGCCACCTGCAGCCCCCACCCTACAGTTATAGCTCTACTCAAAGTCACTAGAACCCTGTTGCCACTCCCCATGTCAACTCTCAGTCCTCATCTCACTTGACCTGCTGGCACCAGGGGACCCAGTTGGCCTCTGGCTGAGACTTGAAGCACTTTTCCCAGGGGACTCCCAAGACTACGTACTCTTTCAGTTCTCTTCCAGACTCATGGCCACTCCTCAGGCTCTCTAGTCACTCCTCAGCTCCCAGACCTCTTGATATCATTGTGCCCTAGCTTAGGGTGACCTTCCCAATGGCACCACCCCTGAAGCCCTCCATCCACCATGAGAGTGAGCTTGGGAGTGTGTTCCCCCAGTCGAGCCTTCAGATGAGACTGCAGTCCTGGTCGACACCTTGATTTCACCCTTGAGAGGTGAGAGACCTTGAGTCAGAAGCAGCAAGCAAAGCCATGCCCAGATTTCTGACCCAGATTCATTACAGGACTAGGGGCTGAAAGTCTGCCCTGGGGTGCAAAGTCCTCCACCATATCAGGGGCCTCAGGCTCCCTACTACCTCCCCATTGGAAATAAGTATTAAGCAGTGGTGGGCTGATAAATGCTCAAAAACTGGCTCTCTAGGGGAAAAAGTGTGTGTATGTGTATATATATATATAAAATATGTGTGTGTGAGTATGTGTAAGTATATATGCAACATATATACATATACAGAGTTTACTAATATAAAGAATGTGTATAACATACAAATAGTTTACTAATATAAAGTATGTGTATCACATACATATAGTAAGTAAATTAATAATAATAAAACATATATCCTTTATAGCCAATTGATTCTTACACAATGCCTTTGTTAAGTTTTGCCAAACTCTCCAATCTGCAGCCAACCTATGGGTACATCTGATGACTGAGTGTGCTTTAGACATGAGGGTTGGTTGATATTTTCATTTATGTTAATGAGTAAGGCAAAAGTGAGACAATGAAGACAAATGTTGGAACTTCACTTATTCATTAATGTCGTGAGTGACTGTTGAAGCAGATCATAGTTGTTAGTTGAGTTTTTTTGTTTGATTGTTTTTTCAAGACAGAGTCTCACTCTGTTGCCCAGGCTAGAGTGCAGTGGCGTCATCATAGCTCACTGCAGCCTCAAACACCTGGACTCAAGTGATCCTCCTGCCTCAGCCTCCTGAGTAGCTGGGATTACAGGTGTGAATCAGCACACCTGGCCAATTTTTTTTTCTCTACTTTTTTGTCGAGACAGAGTCTTGCTATGTTGCTCTGGCTAGTCTCAAACTCCTGGCCCCATGCAATCCTCCCGCCTCAGCCACCCAAAGTTAGATCTGTCGATCCAAGTAAATGACTCAGGCAAAAATCTCAATCATTGGAGGCTTATTATGCCAAGATTTTGAGGACATGCCCAGGAAAAAACACAAACCACAGACAAGCTGTGGCTGTTCTTCCAAAGGGGAAGTTCAAACCTTCGGTATTTTAAAGGCAGCCAGAGAGAAGGAAAAAGGCGGGGGAGACGGAACTGATGAGGTTACATTCTTCCAAGGCCCAAGAAATCTGCATTTTACATAAAATAGGGACTGTTAGAAGGGAAAAAGGGAGTGAAGGAAGCATCAATTATGTAGGTGTCCCTGGGTAAGTGGAAGAATGTTTGATTCTGTCTTGTCTCCTGTTATGTTATGTATAAAGATAAACTTGTAATTCATTATTAGTGTGGAATCGGACAAGCTTTAGTTTTAGGCGCTAGACATTGGTGCAATTTGCATGTCCTTGCTTATGGGAGGCCAGCAAGGAATTTCCTTAATGAATGATCTGAGGGGCCAGTTATTCACAGGTGCCTGAGGTCTTCACCTTCTCTTTTGCATAAGGAGTTGGGTGTTGGCCCTAAGATATTGGTTTTCTTTTTACAGATCATAATTTTTAAAAACTAGAAGAATATGTCCTCAATTTTGTGTGCTTGTCACAATACAAAGGTGCACCAGTGCTGTGGGCTAAATAACAGCCCACAAAGACATCCAGGTCCTAATTCATGAGACCTGTGAATGTATCTTATGTGGCAAAAGGACTTTGCAGATGTGATTAAGTTAAGGATCTTGCGATGGGGACATTATCCTGCATTAACTGGGTGGGCTCCACATGCAGTCACCCTCATGAGGGGGTGACGGGGAGATGTGGCACAGAGAAGGAGGCCATGTGAAGACAAAGCAGAGATTCGAAGATGCTGAGCCGCTGCCTTTGAGGGTGGAGGAAAGGGCCACGAGCCACGCAATGGCAGGGCAGCTCTAGAAACTGGAAAGGCAAGGAAACAGTCTCCCCTCGAGCCTCTGGAGGGAATGGCCCTCCTGACACCTTGATTCCACCCCAGGGAAACTGATTCTGACCTCAAGAACTATAAGAGAACAATTGTGCACTGTTATAAGCCACCAAGTTTGTGGTATTTTGTTACAGCAGCCACAGGAAACTCATACAGTCAGTTTTAATTTATTGCATCTCAGCTCTGTAAAGGAAAATAAAAATCTCACGACCACACTCCAGCTCCTTATACAAAAGGACAGGTCAAGCCTGGAGACTAAGTCATGCAACACCTGCTTCTGAATGAATAGCTGTCACTGACATTGTGCATCAGCCAGATCCCCACAGGAAGGTGAAGGCCTCAGGCTTCTGCAAGGACTGCCCCCACAGGTCATTCATAAGGAAAGTCCTTGCTGGCCTCCCATAAGCAAGGACATGCAAATTGTAACTTTAGGTCTACAGGCTAAGTCTAGCTCCTAAAACTCAAGTCTGCTCCATTCCACCCTAATAATGTTATTGCATGTTTGTCTTCCCAGATGTGGAACAGAGACAAGACAAGATCAATCATTATCCCACCTACCCAGGGACATCTACGTAATTGATTCTTCCTTCACTCCCTTTTTCTCTTCAAACATCTACCTTATTTTTTGTGAAATATGGATTTCCAGGGCCTCACAAGAATGCAATCATCTGTCTCACTGCCTACCCCCCTCCTCCTTTTCCTTTCTGTGTGCTCTCTCCCCTTAGTTGCTGAATTCCCAAGCCGCCCTTCAGAAAAGACAGTCCCAGATGCATCTGTGGTTTGTGTTTTTCCCAGGTGCATCCTCAAACTTTGGCTTAATCAACTTCCAGTGATTGAGATCTTTGCCTTAGCCACTTACTTTGGGTTGTCAGCTTTGAATGCTCCCTTCAATATATGCCTTAGGGCAAAGAATGAGACATTTTAGCCCTCCCCCACACCCACCATGCAGCCTGTCCAAGGAGGCCGGAGGGCCACACAAGTGGCAGCTTCCTCTGCAACCTCCCCACCCCCAGGTGACCCGACACTCTGAGTCCCCAGCACTCTGAAGGCCTTCTGCCCATGGGCATTCCGATTCCCACTGTAGGCCTGTGCCCAGGGCTGCTGGCCGCCTGCCCCTGGCCTGCACTCTGGAGTGTACACTGTTGTGTACCTGCCAACTCTAGACCAGCTCTGGTCTGGCTAAACTTCTCTGCCATCGGACACTGAACCACGCCTTCTCCAACAACATCTGAAACCCAACAAGTTTGTCCTAACTTGGGTAGTTCCCTCAGCCCTAGGATACCACATACAGTTTCCTTATCGTATAGTTATTCTTTCATTATAGTTAATAATTCTCTGTTAAACTTCCCATTTAACCTATTTTATGATTTCTATTCCCCGATTAGACCCAGACTGCTGCCCAGGAGCCATTCATGGCTCCTGACACCACCCAATTTTAAGTTGGATCTGTATTATTAACATTTTTCATCACTTTCTTAAGTATAGAAAATCAACAAAGCAATAATGCAAGCTTTGATATGTAGTGTTAGCCAATTTCCATGGTGTAAAATATTCCTTCCATGGCCAATTTCAGGCTACCAACATGACATCATAGAATGCGGGTTTGGGAAGAGCCACCATTATATACTCTTCCCATTGTATTGATATAATAGATGTAAATAACCACCAAAGCACAGATAATAGCAAAACATAGTAACAATAACTAGAAAATGATTTTTTTTTTTTGTGAGACAGAATCTCACTCTGTCACCCAGGCTGGAGTGCAGTGGCCTGATCATAGCTTCCTGTAACCCCCAACTCCTGGGCTCAAGCAATCCTCCTGCCTCAGCCTCCCCAGTAGCTGGGACTGCAGAGGTACCATCACGTCTTGCTAATTTTTAAATATTTTTTAGAGATGGGGTCTTACTATGTATCTTACTATGCTCTCAAACTTCTGACCTCAAGCAATCTTCCTGCCTTGGCCTCCCAAAGCACTGGGATTACAGACATAAACTACCATACCTGGTCACTGGTCATAACATATTTAATTGTAAGTTCATAGAATTGTTAGTAATGCCTATATTTACAACTGGCTGTCAGAATTCCAGAACATTTAATATTAAAAATAGTTGGCTCTCACTGACTAGTACAAACCAGCTCCAGCACAGCGATGGGATTAAGGGCCCCTGGCAAGAAGCCAGGAGGAGTGGAGCATTCTTCAGGCCTCCTCTGGGATCAAGACAGATCTTGGGTGTGGCCTGCAGCCTGAGGACTGAGGGGGTGTGGAGGAGAAGGTGCAGGCAAGAGTGTCTCTGCTGTAGGCCTCACTCGTCACCTCCCCGTGGTCCCTGTCTTCAGCCTTGAATGTGAAGACTGCATTGGACCCTTTCCCACCTGGTCGGACCTGCCACTGGCCATGAATGTGAGAGTTGTGGTGGTCATGCCTGCTGTTGCCTTACCTTCATTACAGTCATTGAAGGTGACAGTGAGGGAGTGGCCACGGGCATGTTATGGGGAGAGTCAGGGGTCTGGTCCTGACCTCATGACTGGCTGGTGGAGGGACTTCGGATCAATGGGCCACCCTTCCGGGCCTGACGCCCCACCTGTACAGTGAGGGTGGGAATGATGAGCCCGGGGCTTGCTTCCAGCTCCAGGACAAAGTGCTGCTTTGATGGCAGGAGCAGCACATGGCCATCCCAGCAGGATATGGTAGCTGCAGCAGCATCAGCTGGTGCCACGGTCCTGCTGGGAAAGCCTCACCCTGGGAACCAGCCCAGGACCCTGATCTCAGGACCCGCCATCAGATCGCTCGGCCCTCGCCAAGAGAAAACAAAACGCTGGCAGGCCATCTGATCTTCCTCTTCCACTTTCCCAGGGACCGATGAGTCTCCCCAATAAAACCCAGTGGAAACAGTCCCTTCCCAGAGATAAAACCCTTTCCAACCTCCTCCCCCCACCACTGAGCCCCTGGTTGGCAGGGAGCCCCCAGGGCTCTCCACCAAGGGAGCTGGGCTGGCAGGGAGCCTGCGCTGTTGGGGAAGAAAGTAACACTCTGCTTTGGAGCATGTCACCACAGAGGGGGTGCAGGATCAACTTCTCCCAGGAGCAGCAAGATACCACATGAAGGTCCCAGGACATGCGGGTATTGGGGCGATGCAGAGCGCCTCAAAGTACCAAAGGGCAGACACAGAAAGATTTGTGGCAGGCAGTTGCATCCTGGCCCAGGACCCAGCCTGTAGAGTGCAGGGCCAGTGACTGTCCCCTTGTCCCCATGCTGTCCTTCCCTTCCTGCGTCACCCTCCCCAGGCTGGAGTCCTGGGTCCAGCAGCCATGCTGCACTCTCAGAGACAGCTTTCTCGGGCAACTCAGAAGAGTGCCCAGCGGGACCTTCTTAGCAGACACCCCCTCAGTGCGCTTGCCCCTTCCCTCCCTCGCCTCAACCTAAGGTCTAACTCACCAGAAGACTATTCAGGAAGGAGAGAGAGGAGAGAAATTACAAATAAATGTATACATCACTATGTCTCTCTATACTGTATATAGCGTATATGTACACATGTGTGTACATTATGCATATACATATGTGTATGTGTACATGTGTGCATATGTGTATATATGTATGAATGTATGTACATGCATATTGATACACATATACACACACATATAGCAAGTGTCCTAAATGCACAAGGTTCAACCTGACCAGTCATCCAACCAAGCGCCAGGCAGTGCCCTCCCAGAGAGAACATTCCACCCAAGGCAGGGAGCGCAGAGAGGTGTCTGCTCCACCCCCAAGGCGGGCAGGGTAAGTGTCCCTGGTGCTCATGCTCTCAATGGCAGGGCAGGTGTGGGCCCTGCCCTCTTCACGCTTTACTATTCTCTCTCTTGGTGACGCTGGCCATGCCTATGGCTTTAGTTACCAAAAGATGCGGGGGGGATCCTGGCTTCTACCTTTTGCCTGGGGCCAAGTGAGTTGTCTCCACCACCCTCCTTGGCCGCCTGGACAGCAGCCCGCACCTCTGGCCACCCATCACCAAGTCTTCCTGGTTTTCACCCCAAATAGTCCTTGGATCCACCCACTGCTCAGCAGCGTCACCACCACTCTGGGTCATATCCACTCTTGTCTCTACTCCGTGCAGCCAGGGTGGCCTCTGCGGAACTTAACTGTCATCCCATCGGCTGCCGCTTCCCAGCAACTAGGGCAACGCCAGGGCCCTGGATGGGCCTGCAATGGGCTGAGAGCCGCCTGCAGCCGCCACGCCCACCCCCACCGCCCCACTCCCCACCCCGCACTCCCCAGGCCCAAACTCAGCGCTGGCCCTGCCCAGGTGCCTGCAGTGCCAGAGTCAGGCCTCTGGGGGACCAGGCCCCAGCTCATTCTAGTGTTGAGAGTGCCTAGCACACGGCCTAGGTGGGGGCTCCACAAACATTTGATTAAGGAGAGGAAAAAAGGGAGGGAGGGGAGGAGAAAAGGAAGAGAGGGAACGAAAGGGCGGCCCTGAGAAACCCGAGCCCCAGGCACAGGTCCAGCCCTGCTGTGAAGCCCAGACCCGCCCCTGATCTTCCGACTGGAAACAGGCACCGGCCCAGCCCTTCCAAGTTGGGGGGACGCCTCCATCGGAGCTCTTTATTGAGAGATGTTTGAGATTCCACAGATGCCCTCGGTGGGTGGCGAGGAGGGCACCGGGACTTGGGCTGAGGCCCCGGCCCTGGTGAACGCTGCTGTGCTCTAGCGGTGCTCTAGCCGGTCACCCAGGGCTCCTGGGGATCGGGTGGGCACACGTCGCGGAGGTGGTCCAGGTGCCACCCAGGCTCCCTCGGCCTCTGGCGGGTCGCTCGGCTGCCTCGCACGTTAAGCGGTTGACGTGGGAGGAGCTCAGGGCAGCCGGTTGCTAACTTGGGTGCCCACGCGGGGCCGGGGCGGCTGCGCTCGGGGAAGAGCGTGCCCTGCGCGGGGTGTCTGGGCCGCGGGAGGACCCGGGGAGCCCCGTGCGCAGAGGCCGGGCGTTTCCCAGGGGTGGCGGCGCCTCCCGAGGCTGTCCCTGGCGCGCAAGTTATTCTCCCAGCATTTCCCCGGTGGCCAGCGGGCGATTGTGTCCAAGCGGGGGGCCGGCTTTAAGGAGATGCCAGACCACCTCCTCTTGGCCTGCTGTCTGGAAGAGGAGGTCGTGCAGTCCTGCGCTTCCCGCTGGCTCGCCCCTGGCGGGACCAGATACACCTGGGCAGGTCTGCACCGAGGGGTCTGCTCACTGGGCCCAGTCGCTGGCTCAGACACCAGCCCTGATGCCCCTGTTCCTAATTCACGCGAAGGTGCCTTATGTGTAAGGGTGGCCCCACATACTTGCATAAGGACTGAGGCATCTGCCAGGAAAGGACGTCAGGCATGACCAGGCCACTGGGGGAGGGCGACAAAAGGGCTTTTCCACTAGAGACTCTAGGGAGCTGTTGGAACATGAGTACAGCGGGGAGACAGCCCAGCAGAGAACGTGACAGGGAGGAGGTGGCCATCCAGTCATCCAAGCCCCAGGACACAGAGTCCCACAGGACAGAGGATCCCGTAGCCCTAGGTGGGGGTGGTGCGGGAGGTGGCAGTTATTCCTGGGCTATTGTGGGAATGCCCTGCAGCAGCCCAGAAATGTCAGGCACTGGTGCCTGCAGGAAGGGCCCCAGTGTCACTGGGGAACTTAGATCTCCACAGATGCTCTGCTCCCCACAGGCCTCGCCTGCTGTTCCCCCCAGTTGTCCAGCAGGGCTCCAGCCCCAGCAACAGCGTCTTCCTCTAACTGCCAGGCACTGTCTTCCCTCCCTAGGGTAAGGAGCCACTCCCCCACACAGGGCTGCAAGAGGAGGCTGACTGGAAGTCCTGCTCCTGTTCCTGGAAGACAGCGTGATATGCTAATTAACTCCCCCTTGTCCCTTTCCCAGAGCAGGGGCGGGCACGTGGTGCCGGTGTGGCCCCATTACTGTCTAGCCTCCCCTCTGGGACTCTGACGAGCCAGATGGGACAGGTGACTGCTGCAATTTATTAACCTTCACGTTTGTCCCTGAATAGCCTGCTTCCAACTGCTCAGATACAGACTGGCCTCGCCTGACCAGATGAAGACCAAGTTAACAAGGGTCACTGTGTTCCGTGGGACTGTACCAGAGTCCAGCGAGCCAGGCAGAGGGTAGGAAAATCAGGCCACCAAGGGTCACCTATGCGCAAGCCCAGACCGGTGATGTCAATATGGATGGCAGACGGGTGCAAGTGTAAGAGATAAGAAACCATGTTCGGGATACTGTCTTACAGGTCTGCTCACACCTGGGCACCACTGAGTTGTGACTGCAAAATTACAGACCCACTGATGGGGGCCTGGTTGAGTAAATCACGAGCCCCATGAAAGTAGATGGTCTATGAGACCCTAATAGGCACTACCACATCTAAGAAGACTTGCCAAGAGGTCCCTAAGCCACTTGGAGCCCTTCTAGAAGGATGAGTTTGATCAGGGAGCTGGGAAGTGAGGAGTTCTTGTTAGAGAACTTTGGAGACAGTTTGACAGGAGCTCTGGGATGTCATCCCTGCTTCCA
>CAUYSK010094108.1:0-17139 GCA_963575035.1 Avahi laniger | reverse complement strand
CACCCAAATGATGGACATATTTGAAACTCGGACTTAGGGAGGGAGGTGGGGGCAAGGGCAACATATGTAACAGAAACATCTGTACCCCCATAATATGCTGAAATAAATTTAAAAAATTAAAAAAAAAAAAAAAGAAAATGTTGAAAGAAAAATAAGAATGGAATGTTATGTGGTGTTTTGGGTTAGCTAATAAATATAACAAATTTATCAAAGGTTAATTTTGAATGAGGAAGTAGCTGTAAGCATTTAGCATGTACTGATGGCACTTAGTCCATGCAATGTTTAAGATAACGTGTGAGCTGCAAAAAAGCATGAGATGTCTCTGTATTTAAGATGTTTACTTTCAAATAAAAATGAAGAAACAAGTTTACATAAATGTTAACTTTGTTAATGACAACTTCACAAGTAAAGCCAGCTTTACATGCCTCAATAAGTAATCTGTGACATAATCAGTTCAGTGGTGTTTACTTACCAGTCATTTTATTTATTTTTAGTGGTTAAATATATTGCTACAATTCTTCTCAGGCCACAGTACACACACTGGAATCCTAATTAGTTGTCACATGTTGGTTAGTGACATTTTGACAGCAGAAGCCTGGAATCTGAATCCTTTCTTAACCATTAATTAATTAAATTGATGCAAATTTAATCTTTATTCTCAGGCTTTTTGCAATGACAATTGAACTTTTAAATAGAATAATAATTTTATTTAATAAGAGTGTACATGATTCTGTCATCTTTTCCCTCTCTTTAACTTATTTATTTTATGTGGAAATATTAGTGTCATTTCAGCATCCATTTTTACTTCTTCTTAAACTCATATTTCTGGAAAACATATTAGCATTTTGGTGATAAAGACAAAACTTTTTCCCTTACGGATGATATTCAATAAAAATTGGCTAAAATTTTCTATCCAGGGCACAAAAGAGCAAAGTGGATTGTATGCTTCTTTTCTTCCAACTGAATTAAAAAGAGAAAGCAAAAGATGTTACTCCATACTCTCAGGCACGTGATTTAGTCTGGTACGGGAGCTTTACTGCTTAATGCTGCTTTCCTTTTCCGAATCACATTGTTTGATTTTATTCAAATAGTGTGAAGATAATGCAATCTCTGGGTGTAACTTTAAGTTGAAAGTATTGTCTTTGCGAACTTGCAAATTATGATCAACAGATAAATAATTACAAAATCAGGTTTGCTTTTGAACACTTTTTCTGTAAGTAAGGATGCTAAAAGATGGTTATAGAGATAAGAGGTGGAAAGTCATATTTAAGAAAATGTCATGGTCTAAATAATCTTAGTTAGAATTATAAAGGAAGAAAAAGTTATTTGTTGGATAAGATGTGTATTATCACTCTGGATGAGATGGATGGTATGAGAAAAGAAACCAGGACTTAATGCTTAGAATGAATAGTATATTGCAATGGGTAAGGATTAAGTTTAAGATTTACTAAGTGATATTAGTAAAGAGTGTTAGGATATAAAAACTAATCAATGAGTAAAAGTCATAGGAAAATCAAACATATCCTGTCCCTGAATAAATGGACAGTGTCTTCTCTTCAGTGAGTTTTGAATAGTCTGACTTGAAGGCTGGGAGAACTAGGATGGATGTGTTTAATAATTCTTTTAAATTGATTTGGATGAAGAACTTAATTAGGTTGTGATGGTGTAGCTCATTTGACTCAGAAGCAAATATGTTTTTTTCTAGCAAAAGCTGAATCTATGCTTAATTTGAATGCCAGGGTACTTAATAACCACTAAACTGCAGCATTCACCTTCAACATTGAAAATCAAATGGTTTGTTTTCTAATGATTTAATTTAATAATAACAATTTATAGAGGTGAAATAAGTCACTGGGAGGAGCTGACCTTCAATTCTGGCTTCATTAAAAATATATTGACTGTTCTGCTAAAATAAATTAATAAAATAATACAAATAAGTGCTAGGGAATCAAATAAAGTGTATCTTCCCACACCTCCATTCATGTCAAAAATCAATCAACAAAATGAGCAAAAATAATGCATTTCTATGGGAGTGTACACCCATTAAATGATTTTTACAAGTGATAGAATACTTTGATTCATGTTCAGATAGCAATTCAGGCTATAATTTTAATTCCTGTGGTGGTTATTGCCATCTCAAATTCCCCGTCAACTTCAATTTTGCAGAAACAATAATCAATATGCATGGCATTTCTCTCATTTGCCTGGAATTACAGATGGTGACGCCGGCACCAGTGTTCTGGGCTTTATCTTGCAAATGGGACATTGACTAATATATGAAGACCATGGGACCCTTGCACTCACATAATTTCCACATTGAAAAAAAATGAGTTCTGCTTATATAAGAATGGCCTGATCAATTTCCAAATCCAGCATTTCTTAAAATCCTGACATTAATCAGTGCACATTTTGGAAGAGGAGTTAGCAGTGTCCTAAGAGAAAGAACACAGAGATGAGAAGGATTTTAAACCCTCTTTAGACATTATATTGCAGTGTGTGTTTTGGCCAAATCAATTCCTCTTAGTTGGCATAATGTCCCAACTGCTTCATTTGTAAAGAAAGAGAATTCAACCACTTCATGATTCTCAAATGAGAGTGACAGGTAGGGGGAGGTGGGGGGAGCAGCATGTATTCAAAGTGGCAGATCAGAAAATCCTGGATGATTTTTTTTCAAACCACACATACTTCTACCCCAACTCTACTCTCCTTAGATCTTTTGGTTATAATAAGACATATTATTTATAGTAATATGTTGCCCATATTAACAGTATTGAGGCCATAACCTGGTTAAAAACCACTAGACTAAATGATCTGTAACAGTTTCTTTCAAGACTAATATTTTATGGACCCTTGAAGAAAATTATTGCTTGGTTGTACTACCAGTAAACACTTATATACATGCTTCCTCTTGCTTCACAATATTGTACTAGGAGAGTTAAATGATATTGATGTATGAAATATCAGAGTTACATCTGGTGAATACTATGCACTCCATGAATGTAAGTTGCCTTCCTTCTACCCAAAGCAATAAATAAAATTTTTGCTTATACATAATGTGTTCAGTAATGAGAGGTACAAGAACAAGTAGCTTCTCCAGAGAGGCCTAGTAAATTGAAAATTACTCTGTATGGACATTCAGTTAGCTCCAAGTAGTGTTGATTTTTTCTGACATTTGGCAGTTTTCACTGCATTATTTAGAGAAGAGAATAACTATTCTCAAGTTTTGTGATATTGCGAATAGACATATTATTGCATTTAAAATGATTTTCATTTTTGTTTAGTGAGTGTATTTTCCTAACACATATCCTACCTTATTCATTACATAAGAAATATTTTTGTCATTATTTAGGAAGTAGTTATTTCCTCATCCTATATATGTATTAGCGTTATATATGTTCTTCACAAATTTGAAGGAAAAATGATAAGATAAATTTTATTTAATTTTTGTGGATTCATGTTTATGCTCTAGGCATAGAGTCTACATAAATTTGCTCCATAGAAGCACCTGTGTTTGAAATAAGTATATATTGATTTTTATAAGTGGATGTATAACTACATTGGGAAAACTTGTAAAATATCACACAGTATAGTTGTTATGGAATAGTAGCTAACAGAATGTAATGCACACACATTATTTGTTTAGAAAAAAGCCAAGTCAAAATGACAATGACCAAGACCTAGAGAAAGAAAAGAATTGAGAGTATGTGTAAGAACAAGAGTGAAAGAGAAAAATAAATGAGCTAAAAGTTAATAAATTAGCTTGAACCAATAATGTATGTTCCAGAAGTTTAATTTAAATTGCACATAATAAGAAATTGCCATTGTCTTAATACAAAAACCAAACAGTTCTTTATTTTAACATAATTCAGTAATAAGTAAGTTTTTTGTTGGTTTGTGTTGTGGTGGTTGTTGAGCACTGTACTATGTATATTACAGACATCATACCTTTTAGTCCTTATAAAATATGTATTAGAGTGACTATTGTTGCATAACAAATAACTCTAAAGTTGGTGTAAAATGAAAATCGGGTTACTATGATAATGATTTAGTTGGTCAGATTTCAGGAAGGGCTCAGCTGTTCAATTCTTGGGGTTTCGTATGTCCTGCAGCCAAATATCAGCTGGAGCTTCAGTCATTTGAAGGTTCAACTGGACTGGACAAACAAAATGCTTCACTCATGTAGTTGATTTAGATGATGAATTTAGGCTGGGATCTCATCTGGGACTGTCTAAGAGATCAAAATAGTAGTCACAGAACAGTTAGACTTCATATATGACCTCTGTCTACCTCCTAGCAAGTATTCCAAGAGAGCCTGTTAGAAACTCTAGGGCCTTTTCTGTTCTACCTTTGGAAGTCATATAATGTCATTTCTGCTGTCCTCTAATTATCAAAGCAATCTAAAGTTCAACCATATTGGAGGCAATAGGAGAAATATCCATCTATTAATGGTAGGAGTGTCAAGAACACATCATAGAAGAGTATGTGGAATGGGACATATTGTTATGGCCATATTGAAAAAATGTAATCTATCACAATTGATATTTCCATGTTAGTTTTTCAGGGGATGAAACTGAGGTCCAAAGTTTTTAAGTAATTAGAAAGAGGCATAATCGGAACACAAACCCAGATCTGTCTTCCTCTAAAATCTATATTCCATCCACCGTGCTGTATCACCACATGGGGACTATTGTTCTGTCTTAAATTTGAATATTTGTTAAACGTACTAACTAAATTGAACATTTATTATTAAAAAAAACCATCTAATTAAAGTCCTGACTTCCAGGACTCTTTTGATTGCTTGAGTGATCTCAGATGAGTTGTTTCCCATACCTGGGTTTCTTTTCACATCTGATGAACAGGAAAATTATGCTATAATGTCTCCGAGACCTCTGCCACTCCTTGCATGCTACACTTCATAATTCACAACTAAAGCAAAAATATTACAAAATGGAGACAGAGAGAGAGAGACAGAACACTACAAAGAGCTTTAATAAATTTTAATAAAAATGTTATAATACCCATATATCCAACTTTTAAAATGTCTAATTTTGCTTTTGTGATCCTTTCTTGGGATGTTCATTAATCACCAAGGCAAGTGGTTCAATTAGCTGTGCAACTGTGTTTCTGAATATTTTCTTTTATATTCAGTCACATTTCCTAAATCAAGAGACTACCATAGTCAAGAGAAAAGCTTATAGCTTTTATAGGTTTATTTGAGTTATTAACTAAAATGGAATGAAATATCATGGATTTGAATAGGAATTGCAGTAAAGTAGAATTCTAGTTCTGAGGGAGCAACATTGTTATTTGTTTCTAGGCAGGAGGATATGCACTCTTGGGAAAAAATGTGTTCTTGAAATCGGTTACACTAATGTTAATGATCTGGTGAATGTCTGAAAATGTTTCATGTCTGAGGTAAATCTCTTTGAAGACTCTATGTACGTAGAATAGAGTCTAATGTTTTAAGCTTACATTATTCTAGCCATTTAATTGATTTTAATTGCACAAAATTACAGAATTCAGAACTGTAGGGATCATAAATATCATGAACTTCAGTTGTTTCTCAAGCTTTTTTTTTTTTCTCAGCACAGTCTGTTCTCAAACAAAATCAGAAGCTAAAGTTTCATATACAATATTGGTAAAAAGTGTAGCGTCTCTTTTTGAAGTGGATCTGAGGCCCCAGAGCTCCTCCTTCTATTACCTCCTATCCTCCTTTGTACCTCTTCCTACCCTACTTCTGCGTTCAAGTGACCTGTAAGGAGCTTTCAGAACTCTGGAGAATCTGATGTGAGAACCACTTACCCAGTCCATTATTTGATAAAGTGTTGCTGTGCTGGACAGAAATAAATAAGAGTGACTTATTAGCTGCCATAATAGAGCTCACAGTCTAAAAAGGGACTTAGATATATAAACAAAGCATTTTAGCTCTATAATTAGTGTGTTAATTATAGTATATTGGAGGAATACCTAATGCGACCTGGGGGATAATGGACAGGAATGACTTCCTGACTTAAGGGATAATACTAACACTTGAAGTATAATTCAGAGTGAGCCACACAAAATGGAAATATGAGGGAGAAATGCTCCAGGAAGAACAGAAAGTATGTATAAAGGCCCACAGGAGAAGGGCCATGGCACGTTTGAGAAATTAAATGTTTTCCTTGAGTATAAAATGTGAAGGGAGCCAAAGGTAAGGGATGAATATGCAAAGGTAATCAGAAGCTACATCATGATAGGCCTTATAAATTGATTTAAGAAATATAAAACTGTAACCCAAGGGTAATTGAGCAGGGGTCATTGTAGGAGGTTAAAAAAGGGAAATGATATAATATGGATAATCTGGAATGTGTTTCCAAAAGAGCACTCTGATTGATGTGAGAATGGGTTGCAGAAGGACAAGATTGAAGGAAGAAGTATCTATTTTGGAGATAGATAGGCATCATTTCTAATAGATTGGATGTAGTCCATGAAGAAAAGAGAAAAATCAAAAATGGCCCTTAGGTTATTGGCCTGAATAATAGGTGGATATTGGTACATTAACTTATATGTGGAAGACTGGCAGATGAGCAGGTTTGGGGAGAAAATCAAGCATTTTCTTTTAGACAAGTTTGAAATATGGAAGCAGGCAGTTAGATATTAATATAAATTTCAGAAGACAAGTCTGGGCTAAAGACACAGTTTTTGAGATCCAAAAATATGCCACCGATATTTGAAGCCATTGCAGTGAATGAGATCATTCAGGTAGACTGCATGGAGTGAAAAGATAATGGAATCTAAACATAGCCTTAGGAGACTGTCTGTTTGGGCTGCTGTAACAAAATATCCAAGACTGGGTAATTTATAACCAATGGAAATTTATTGCTTACAGTTTTGGAGGCTGGAAAGTCCAAGATAGTGGCACCGGCAGATTGAGTGCCTGCTGAGAGTTCTGTGGTTCATAGATGACACCTTGTTACTGTGTCCTCACATGGCAGAAAAGGCATACAAGCTCTCTCTGACTTCTTTCATAAGGGCACCAATCCCATTCATTAGGGTTCTGCTCTCATGACCTAATCATCTCCCAAAGGTCTCGCTTCTTAATACTATTACATTGGAGATTAGGTTTCAACATATGAATTTTGGAGATATAAAAACATTCAGATAATAGCAGAGCCCCAACATTTAAGGAATGATTTGAAAAGATAAAGGCCATAAAGGAAAATTAAACAAAGCATCCAGTAATATAGAAAAAAAAACCATGAGTACAGAGGTATCATGAACACAAGTAGATAACGTGTTTTAGGAGGGTGAGTGCAGTCAACACTTGCAAATATACCTCTGGTGAAAGTTGGGGGACTAAAAGCACATTTATGCAAATATTTTTAGCTCTACTTAACTACTTACTGAATCCACTACCACTACCACCCCCCAAAGAGGGGAAAAATAGAAAAATGGAGCATTTCACAGCATGTACGATAAAACTAGACAATAATCACTATCTAAAATGATATTTCTAGAAACAATGAAATTAAGATCAAAGTGAGGGGCATATATGAAAGAAGTATATATTTCTACAAATCTCGGGCTTGAAAAACGGTATTTTTCTGAGAGTATTTGAGTGAGCACTAAAGGACTCAGCCAAATAAACTTTACTTGGATCAATAAGGATTAGGGCCATGGTGAGGCACACAACAGAATGACAAAGAAGATGCAACTGAGGGAGCCACTATACATAACTGATTCTGTCTTAATACATATTAAAAATAACTAAGAGACTGGCAAGGTAAGGTTTGGAGATAAAGACATTAGTTAACTAAAAATTTGCCTTGCCATTTGTCCTAATATGGGTTCTTTAGAAAATAGAGCCTGTTTTCAAACGCTGTTTGGGTAATGGGCACACCTATAGCCAGGACTCAAGCATTACAAAATGATCCATGTAACCTAAAACATTTATATTCCCTTAATATTTGGAAATTTAAAAGAAAGAAAATAGAGCCTGAAGTCCTGATAACAAGATTAAGTGCTGATGCTTTTTTTGAGAAATTCAATCCAAATGCAGTGACAGTGGATAAAATGGTAAGCTAGGTAGAAAAGGACGGAAAACAGCTCTAGGTAATGTGTTACTCTTCTGGGCAAGACAGTAGAATGTTCAACAGGTACATCCTCTCAACCAGACAGGAGGTCTCCAGATAGGCAGTAGAGGAATCTTCAGAGCAGCCCATGGCAGGAAGAAAGACATTTAACTGCATGACTCTCTGCTTTGTTCTCTTTCCTATTGGTCAATATTCACCCCCTGAGGAGTTAACGCCTATACTTCCAGGTTGAGTCATCCTATATAGGCAGCTCAGGAGTCAATTCACATTCTGCAACAAGTTATACATACAAGTGAAAGAAGAAGCAAAAACTCAAGGAGCATAATTAGTGGGTCTGACTGTGCAGTAACACCCAAAAGGGAGGCCCTGGCTTTTACAGGCAATCAGTGGATTAGCCAAAGATGAGGAACCATGAAGCCTAAGTAAGGTAGGTTAGCACTGGTGCAAGTTAAGGCAAAGTAAGTAGTGGAGACTCATGGTTCCTGTGGGAATCTGAGGAAGTATATGTGATGTTTTGACATAGGGCTGCTTTACAAAATAAAATGAATAAGTATAAATAAACCCTAATTGCACCCCTAAGACAAGAAATTGTTAGTTCCTACGCTTCAGTGTAATCTTTAAGTGATTCATATTGGTCTGACATCCAACAGGAGTGACCCTTTTCCCTTTAAAATGGATAATAACAGAATAAAAAGGAATAACAGAATCTCAGGACAGAAGGCTCATTAGATTTGATGGAAAGTGTTCTAAAGCAATATATACACATTGAGGTCATCAGCTGCCTCTACTTCCATCCCATCTCCACCATTTATTGCCCTTTTATACAAATAATAAGCAAATGACAGGCCTACATATGCATATTCAAATATTATAAGTATCAATTTTCCAACATAGTATCTGTGCATACATACTAAAAAATAAAGTGTATATGGGACATGACACAAAATATATATTAAAAATACTCTTCAAGCAGAATTCCTACAGAAAAGAGAAAAAAAATCATTGAAAATGTCTTTATTTTAAATAACAAAAACATAGACTCTTTGGAAAAGATACTCAAAGAAGAGAGAAGAAATCAGATAATAGGCAATCAGACAAGAAAGGAAGTGAAAACTGCAGTAGTACAGTATGTGGAAACCACAAAGCCATTTGAGAAATAAAAGTTAACATCAAAATTAAAAAAATAGAAATATATTTTAAAAATCAATGAAATGGAGGACAGATATAAAAAAATCACTTAAATTAGATACCCATATCAGCCATGAACCACATCAATCTAATCCATCCCCAAATTCTACCAATTCTACCCAAAACATACACTTTAAATTTGTCTACCTCTAGGTCCATCTCCTATCTAATTCAAGATCAAATCACTATCATCTCTTGTTTTACCATCACAGTTTCACTAAAGATTCTCTCACTTCTACCCTTGCTCTAAGCCAGTCCTTCTTCTAGCAACAGAGTCATCTTTAAAAATACAAATATGATCAAATCTCTCCCTGATTTAAATCCCTCCAATAGTTTTCCATTGCAATTTAGGGTAAAGAGTAAAATCCTTATCATGGTCTATAATTGCCCAGTATATGCCTCACGACTCACCTCTTGCCATTCTTCTTGTTTACTTCATTGTAGTTATGGTGACTTTTTAGTTTCTCTAATATCCTGAGCTGCTGCTTCAGGGCCTTCACACATACTGTTGTTGCTGTCTTGAAGGTTCTTTCCCATATTCACAGACTGGGTAATTCCTATTCATCCTTAATTTTTTGCTTAAATGTCATTTCCTCAGAGATGCATTTAATAAATCCCCATTATAAATCTGTTATAACCTATTGTACCGTTATTCTTGTGAGAATAATTTGTTGTTTTATATATATATATGAAATTATTTATGTAACCATTATTATGTATGCAATAGGAACAACACAGCAAATGTTGCTGGGACTAGGCATTATAAGAAGAAGACCACACCCAAATGGCTCAAGCAGGTGGCTACAGATAAAAACTTTGAGGCATCTTTCCCACCTAGCAGACTGAGCTCTCTACTTGTCCCATCATTTCCTTTAAATGAACCATTAAGGCATTTGTTCACAAATTTAAAGTGACCTACACCTTAATCCCTTGTATGTACTGCTAGTTGCCATGCTCTTTCACTGCCTGACTCCTCACTCCTGCCTCACACGACCTAGGGACAAAAGACTACCTTCGCAACTCATCATGACCACCATGCCCATGATCTGTAAGGAAAAACTTTGAACTTGTTTCCTATTGTGTTGATGTATTGAATTTGTGACTTCCATCTGAAGAAACAGAGGTTTCTCCAGGCATGGTTTTCCTGGGGCTGCCAGGGAGAACACAGGGTCCAGATTCCATCACCAGAGTGATGATCAGGCAAGCATAAACTGGACACAGGTCAGACAAGAGGCACAAGGATGTCTACCAGTATAAACAAATTCCCCATGTGAGGGACCTCCTGATCATGGATCATACAACTGGACATTAGGCTGTCTACCCAGTAAAAGAAGTGTCCTATGAAAGGCACACTGTAAACACCCATGTCCAACTCACTTTCATTTCCCTTTAGGACAGAGCTGCTAGTCACTCTGGGACTGAAGCCCTAATTTAGCTGAGGACTCTTAAAACAATGTAATATTATGTTTTATATGTATGCATTTTATATATTACTATTATTTATATAATTATTATCTATAAGATCCAAAAGATAAGAAAAAGTTCTCTTTTGCTCACTACTTTACCTACAGTGCTTAATAGCTATACTTTTAAATTTTAAAAATGAATGAATGAATGAAAAAATAACCACTTTATTTTAGTGGCCTAAATTATTTCCACTTAATTATCATAATCATATAATTACTAATTGTAAATGTAAATGTTATTTGGAACATAAAAATGTGATTTTAAAGTTCATCCACAATAATAAGATTCAATATCTAATAAGATATTTAAAAAATAAGAGTACTAGTGGAGTGAGAAAATCAGATCTATAAGCCACTTAAACCTATTACTAACTATCATGATTAAAATTAACTGGTGTTAGCATAGGCATAGATAGAAATATTAGTGGAACAGACAAATATATTTAGATAGAGTAGATAGAGTCTATTTCTCTCTCTCTCTCTGTGTACATATATATATATATATAATGTGTGTTGATATATGTATATATATGTAAAAATAGGATAAATGTCATTTCATAACATGAGGACAAGAAGAATCACTCAATGAATTATTTTGAGACATCTAGATAATCATTTAGGAAAAACAAAGTTTGACCCATTTTCTTTCCTTATAACACTATAAATCCTAGTTTGATTATAGATAGAAAAAAGTTCATGAAACTATGAAAGCATAAAATTAAATGTAAGAGAAATATTTTTACAATCTTGGAGTGAGGAAAGTCTTCCTAGAAAAAGATAGAAGACATAAAGGAATACATTGATAAAATGTAGTATCTAAAAATTTAAAACTGTTATGTACCAGGAAATAGTATAAACAGCATAAACATTTCAATAGATAACAGCTGGGAAAATTATACCTCTTTAATACACTGAATCCTGTCACTCTTAATATATGAATAGTTCTTGCAAATTTTTAAGGGGGAACACACAAACTGATAAAAAATGGACAAACTATAGGAATGAGATAAGCACAGAAGAAATACAAATAAGTTAACATAAGTTTCATGTTAATAAACATGAAATTATGGTTAACATTACTAAAAACTCCATGAAATACATTATATTATGCTCACCAAATTTTTTAAAAAAGGAAAAAGATAGAAAACTACATTATTGGCAAGGATATGAAGAAACAGACACTAGCATTCACTGTTGATTGACTATAAATTGGCATATCTTTTCAGATGGCAACACAGCAATATTTCTAAGCATTTAAAAGGTTCACACCCCTTGACTCAGCACTTGTATTTTTAGAAATGTATCATATAGAAATGCATGCAGAAATAATTAAAGATACATTTTAAGGATTTTCAATACCACATTACTAAAAATAAGAAAGTAGAACCCACTTAATTATCAATCAGTAGGGTATTTGATATAGATTAGTAAATGTTGACACACTGATGCAATGAATTGAAAAGAATGGTGGATATATGGGAGCTGACATGAACAATATGTTCAATATATTTTCAATGAAAATAAACAAAGAAACAGGTCAAAGAGCATTATATATCATATGAAACCATTTTTGTATAAAAGGAAAAAGTTGCATAGTATATGTTACATGTCATCTGAAATATGTCAAATAACATAATATAGCTAGTAAAATGAAAAATTACATGGCACATGCTCCATAACATCTGACATATGTCATATGGTATAAGATAGATAAATTTTTAAGGGTATATTACAAATTTTGAACAGTATTTATCTTTGATTATTAAAATTAGGGGGCAGGTTGGGAGAAGTTCCTTTCATCTTTAACTTCATAAACTTATATATATATATTTAAATTTTTTCATAACAATTATATTTATGAAAAATACTTTTTAAAAATCAGTTAAAAATTCTACAGACAGATAATATTGATATAAGGATTGACAACTGTCTATTTGATTTAGCAGCATTGGTCACCTTCTTCCCAATACTTTCAAAGTGAATTTAATGTATACTTAAAAACCCAAATAGTTTAATTATAATTTAATTATATGAATATTTTTCAAGAATAGCTTTAGGATTTTGAAGTCAATGTAGTACTTGCATTTCTAGCGGTTGTCTATGGTTAACACCCTATATATTGTTGATTTGAAACAGGGTGCACACATCTCACCTCTCGGAAAAATCAACACACAATGGCTAACAGACTTAAACTTAAGGCATAAAATCATAAGAATTCTATAAGAAAATGTTGGAAGAAATCTTATAAATATCAGCCTAGGGAAAGAATTTAGAAAGAGATCCCAAAGGCAATCACAGCAACAACAAAAATAAATAAATGGAACCTGATCAAATTAAAATGATTCTGCACAGCAAAGGAAACTATCATTAGAGTGAATAGATAACCTATAGAATGAGAGAAAATATTTGCATGCTACAAATCCAATAAAGGGCTGATAACAAGAATCTATACAGAACTTAAGAAAATTAACGAGAAAAAATCAAACAACCCCATCGAAAAGTGGACAAAAGACATGAATAGAAATTTTTCAAAAATGATAAAATAATGGCCAGCAAACATATTAAAAAGTGCTCCTCATCTCTAATCATTAGGGAAATGCAAATCAAAATCACAATGAGATATCATCTAACTCCAGTGAGAATGGCCTCTATCAAAAAGTTCCAAAATAACAAATGCTGGCATGGATGTGGAGAGATTGGAACATTCTTACACTGCTGGTGGGACTGCAAATTAGTACAACCCCTGTGGAAAGTAATTTGGAGATACCACAACAAGCTAAAAATAGAAATACCATTTGATCTAGCAATCCCACTACTAGGCATCTATCTAAAGGAAAAAAATGCATTTTATAATAAAGACATCTGCACTCAAATGTTTATACCAGCACAATTTACAATGGCAAAGATGTGGAAACAACCCAAATGCTCATCAATACATGAGTGGATTGATAAAATGTGGTATATGTATATCATGAAATACTATTAAACTACAAAAAATAATGGTGATCTAGCACCTATTATATTATCCTGGATAGAGATTGAGCCCATCCTTTGAAGTGAGGTATCACAAGGATGGAAAAACATGTGCCACATGTACTCACCATCAAATTGGTAATAACTGATCAACACTAAGGTGCTCACATGGTAGTAATACTCACTGGGTGCCAGTCAGGTGGGAGAGTGGGGGGTGGAGGGGGTGGGGGTGAACCCACAGCTAATAGAAACAGAGCACACTCTATAGGTGAAGGACACACTTGTAGCCCTGGTTTGAGTGAGGCAAATACATTTCATATAACCAAAATGTTTGTACCCCCATAATATCCTGAATTAAAAAAAATACACTATAAAGTTTTAACAACATACTAGCCAAAAAGAAAATACACTATTAGACCTTAAAGACATGGCCTTTGAATTAATCCAGTCAGTAAAAAATATAGAAGAAAAGAATCAAGAAGAGTGAACAATCTCTCCAAGAAAAATGGGACTATGTAAAATGAAACAATATAAGAATCATATATATCCCAGAAGGAGAGAAAGAAAAAGCAAAATGCATGGAAAAGTTATTTAAAGGAATAATTTAGGAAAATATCCCTGGTATCATAAGAGCTTTAGACATACAGATACATGATGGTCATTGAAGACCTGGAAGATTCATGGCAAATAGGACATCGCCAAGTCACATGATCATCAGTCTAGTCAAAGTAAAATTGAAGGAGAAAATCCTACAAGCTATGTGACAAAACAATAAAATAACTTACAAAGGAAAACTGATCAGACTAACAACAGACTTCTCAGCAAAAATTGTGCAAGCCAAAAGACATTATGATCCCATTTTTAGGCTTCTTAAACAGAATAATTTTCAGCAAATAATTTTATATCCTACAAAACTAAGTATCAGAACTGACAGAGAAATAAAGTATTTCCTAGATAAACAGTAAAGAAATTTGTCACCATTAGACCTGCCCTACCAGATATGCTTAAAAGTGCTCTACATATGAAAATAGAAAAAAATGATACCCTCCAGTGTAAAAGAAAGTTAAAATTCACAGCTCTTATAAAACAGTAACACAAGGGAAAAACCAAAGCAACTAGGTAACAATCAACATGATGAAATAATAGTATCTCACTTATCAATAACAACAGTGAATGTAAAAGATCTTAATGCTCCATTTAAAAGATGTAGATTGGCTAAATGTATAAAAAGAAAAATCCAAAGACATGCTGTCTCTGAGAAACCCAGTTAACTCACAAAAATTCTCATAGACTCAAGAAGGTAAAGGGGTGTAAAAAATATTCCACACAAACAAAAAGTAAAAGTGGACAGGAGTAACTACTTTCATATCAGATAACATAGACTCTAAATAAACAACGGTAAAAAAAAAAAGACAAAGATGGTCATTATATAATGATAAAGGGATAAATTTGACAAGATAAAACAGTTCTAAATATATATGCAATTTAACATATGAGCTCCAAGTTTCATAAAATGAACTCTATTGGATCTAAGGAAGGAATTAAATAGCAACATCATAATAGTTGATGACTTCAACATTCTCCTGCAAAACATGAACAGATGATTGAGACCAAAATTCAACAAAGAAATGGTGGACTTAAATGGGACTCAAAAACAAATGGATCTAACAGACATTTACAGAACATTCTATCCCAAAACTGCAGAAGATATATTCTTATCAAAAATACATGGGACATTTTCCAAGACAGATCATATATTAGGCCAAAAAGGAGTCTCACTGAATTAAGAAAAATTGAAATCATACCATGTACCTTTTCAGGCCACAGTGCAATAAAACTACAAATCAATTATAAGAGGAACTCTGAAAACTACATAAATGCATGAATATTAAACAACCTGCTGTTGAGAAATCCTTGGGCCAAGAAGAAATAAAGATGGAAGTCAAAAGATTTTTTTCAATTGAATGACAAAGACAACACAAGCTTACAAAATCTTTTAGATACAGAAAAAGCAATGCTAAGGGGGACTTCATAGCCTTAAATGCTTACATCAAAAAGAGAGAAAAATCACAAATGAACAACCTAATTTCACATCTTAAAGAAATAGAAAAATAAGAACAAACCAAACCCAAAGCTAGCAGAAGAAAAGAAATAACAAAGATCAAAGCAGAACTAAATAAAATGGAAATCAAAAAAAAAATACAAAGGAAAAACAAAAGAAAAATAATTGGTTATCCGAAAAGATAAAGAAAATCAATAGACTACTAGATTAATTAAGCAGAAATAGTAGAGAAAGGACTCAAATATGCTCACTTTAAAATGAAAAAGGAGACACTAAAATGGATACCAAAGAAATACAAAATATCATCTATAAATACTGTGAAAATCTCTACATACACAAATTAGAAAATATAGAGGACACAGATAAAGTTTTAGAAACATACAATCTCCCAAAATTTAATCAGGAAAAATAGAAATCATGAATGGATCAATAACAAAAAAGCTAGATTGGAACAGAAATAAAAAAAATCTCCCAACAAAAAATAGTCCTGCACCAGGCAAACTCATATCTGAATTCTACCACACCTCCAAAAACTGGCATCTATTTTACTTTAACTGTTCCATAAAGTCAAAAAGGAAGAAATCCTCCCTAACTCATTCTATGAAGCCAATATCACTCTGATGTCAAAGCCAGGAAAGAACACAACAGAAAAAGAAAACTACAGACCAATATTCCTCATAAACATAAATGCAAAATTTCTCAACAAAATACTAGCAACTGAATCAAACAACACATCAAAAAGGTAACTCACCATGATCAAGTGATTTCATCCCAGGGATGCAAGAATGGTTCCACGTATATAAATCAATAAGTGTGATTCACCACGTGAACAGAATTACCAACAAAAGCCATATGATCATCTCAATAGATGACGAAAAAGCATTCAATAAAATCCAGTATGGTTTCATGATAAAAGCCTTCAATAAACTAGGCATGGAAGGAACATACCTCAAAATAATGGAAGTCATGTATGACAAACTCACAGCCATTCTCATACTGTATGGGGAAAAGTTGAAAGCATTGCACATAAGAACTGGGAACAAGACAAGGATTTCTACAGTCATGACTTCTATATAATATAGTACTGGAAGTCCTTGTCAGAGAAATCAGAAAGAGAATGAAATAAATGATATCCATACTGGGAAAGAGAAGGCAAACTAGCCTTGTTTACTGATGCCATGATCTTGTATCTAGAAAACATTAACAACTCCACAAGAGACTCTTTTTTTTTTTTTTTTCTCTGCAAAGCCGTCCCCTGCTCCATTCAGCTACATCTCTTGCATCCCTGTTTGTCTTTGTGATAAAACCTTGCAGTAATCACTTGAGCAATTTTATGTGTTATTCTTAGTGGGTAACACTTTGATACATTAACACCTCT
>CAUYSK010094104.1:0-49456 GCA_963575035.1 Avahi laniger | reverse complement strand
ACTCCTGGGCTCAAGCGATCCTACTGCCTAAGCCTCCCGAGTAGCTGGGACTACAGGCATGCGCCACCATGCCCGGCTAATTTTTTCTATATATTTTTAGCTGTCCAATTAATTTCTTTCTATTTTTGGTAGAGACGGGGTCTCGCTCTTACTCAGGCTGATCTCGAACTCCTGAGCTCAAACAATCCGCCCGCCTCGGCCTCCCAGAGAACTAGGATTACAGACATGAGCCACCATGTCCGGCCTTGTTATGACTTCTTAGTCATTGAATTCCTTTCATTATATAATATGCACGGGTAGGTTTTGATGTTCATTATGACTTCCTCACCCACATAGATCATGAGCAATGCCAGATCCTGAGTTTCACATTTTGGCTTCTATCACCAGAGATTGACTGTCTTTCCTAGGTAAACTTAAAAGCTGACTCAAAACTTATCCAGGTTATATTTGTACTCAACCTTGAAAAAGTAACTGTGACAAGATGGCAGAGTCTGTAAGAACACAGCATCTACCATGTAAATTGAGTGTTTGGAATGAAGGCAGGAACAGTGCACAGGGGGAAGGATGCTAAGAAGATAACACCATAGGTGTCTACTACATTCTAAATCATAAACATGCTGAAGTCATTACACCTGTCATATGGTTATGTTTATCCTAAAAAATCTAGCGAAATATTCACCAGAGAAAGATTGGCTGAGGACTGTGTTTTATTGCATACAGACCAACTTCTCCTTTGCCCAAACCTATTTCTTTTCCTCCCTTAATGGGTACTAATCATAAGAGCATTCTCTTCTGTGCAGAGTATACGTCCTGCACATTAATCTCCGTCTCAGAGTCTGCTTCCCAGTAACTTAACTTGCAACACAATCCCTTCTATGAATCTAATAAAAGATAGAGCTAGGAAAAATGACCACATAAAAACTCAATTTCATATAAATTTAGGACAATCGCAGCACTCTTTTTCCCACCATGGACCCTAAGAGGACAGTTTAACTATGCCATTTTGCAGATAAAGAAAGTTATGCTCAGAGATATTTCTAATTTGCCTAAGGTCATATGATGACTCAATGGAAAAACTAAGGCTAAATTCTTATCTCTAGTCACATATATTTTCTATCATCTTGAGAAATTTGTGGCATTTGATTGTTCTTACATTTTTAACTACTCAAATTAATAATCTAATCATTATGGAAAATATATCATGTTCCAGATATCATGCTTAATGTCCATCCTGTGTTATTTCATTTAATCCTCAGAGGAAACTTTTAAAGCTGGCACAATATCACCATTTTTTAAATGGCAAAACTGAAGCTGATGGGGGTAAATTTTCAGAACTAGTATAAAAGCCAAGATTTAGATCTGGTAGTTTTTTTAGAAAGTCAGTTCTCATAACAACAATACCATACACACACATTGGAAAGGTTTTTGTGTATGATCCATTTTATTGATTTTTTTCACATATTACAGATCAATACAATAAGAATCTTACACAAAATCTGAAAACCTGAACTCATTTCAAATGGTTGACTTAGCCAATAATATTTATTGAGTGCTTACTATGTGCCAGGAGCTTCAACAATGACTGAAAAGATATGGTCTCTGCTTGTAAGAAATTTGTAGTCTAGCAGGAATACAGATATTCAATTACTGTAAGTGTAATTTTGGTTTAATTCATGACAAGCTTCATTTCTGTATCAAATTATGATAAAGTACACAGTGCTTTAAAGGTATTTAATAAGAGGACCTAAAATAGTACCAGGAGGTTAGAGAGACTTTCCTTAGAGAATGACATTCAGGCTGAGAATTACAGATGAATACCGGGAAGTCCGGTGAAATGAGATGGAGTAACATGTTCGGGACGTGAAATACCAATAGGAGAGGCACGTCTCTATTTCAGTGGAGAATAACCTCGTACCTGGGTTCTAAGTAGCTTTGACTACACTTGCCTCCATCTGTTCTGCTTTGAGCATGTTTTACCTTATTTTTACTATGTTTTTGCCATGTTTGCTCTCTCTTTTTCAGTTCTGTAATTTTTTTCCTTGATGAATGAAAATGAAATATTATTAGTAGTTCTTATTTTCCTTCTGGTACAGGCAATCATTTCTGTGTAAGGATTTGAAGAAAACACTGAAAGCAGTCTGTACACTACTTTACCACCTAACTCCCTCCCCCCCGACGCGCACACATAACTTTATAATACCTCCCACTCAGCCTCTTTATTCATTTAATTATTACCCTTTGTGATCCTTTTTGAAAAGGCAAATCCTCTTTAAAGTGACTATAAATGAAGTCCCTAAATCAGGCTCAATAATTTTTTCTTTTCTTTCTTTCTTTCTTTCTTTCTTTCTTTTCTTTTGTTTTTTGAGATGGGATCTTGCTGTTTTGCCCAGGCTGGTCTCAAACTCCTAGGCTCAAATGATCCTCCCACCTCAGCCTCCCGAGTAGCTGGAATTACAGGTATGCACCACCACATATGGTTTGACTTAATGATTTAAGTACTTTTTCTATTTTCCCTATGACCCAGAAGAACAGGTGTCAGCAACCTGTATGTCACTTTTGAATGATGTGACTCCATGACACAGCCCAAGTCTCAGAACCCAGTTGCTATGGTCTGAATGTTTGTGTTCCCCCAAAATTCAAATGTTAAAACCTAACTCCCAAGGTGATGGTATTAGAAGGTAAGACCTTTGGGAGGTAATTTTGTCATGAGGGCTCTGCACTAATGGGATTAGTGCCTTTATTAAAAAGGTCCCAGAAAGCAGTGTCCCTCAGAAAGGTACAAAAGAGTGTTCAAACTATTGATAAGCATGTTCCCTGCTCTCCTGGAAAAGCGGCCAGGCATTCCCACAGTTAGCTAGGTGACCTTCAGAACGCCACATTTGGAACTACTCAACCGCATGCTCATCCCCATCTTAGGCCCACCTGATAAGGGCCATTTGTCTCTGTTACATGATCCTATGGTCTGAATTTAACACATGACCTGAGAAACTGGGAAAAGCAAAGACATTGACAAAAATTAGAGAGAAAAATAATTCTACAAGGATCTGATAGTTTCCATAGGCCTCAGTTTCCTCAGCTGCAAAATAAGAAAATTGGACTATATGGCCTCAAAGATCTCTTCCAGCTATGGTGACCAACTTGTCCCAGTTTTCCTGAGATGATCTTGATGTTAAAACTCAAAGTTTCATATCTTGGACCCTCTCAGCCCCTAGCAACCTGGGATAGTTGGTCACCCAACTTTCCTCTCAAGTCCATGAGAAAGTCCTAACTCATTACTTGATATACACATGTTTAAATCCACTGCTTTGTTTAAAAAGTAATAGTTTCAATATTTCTGTCTCATTTCTCATATGGGCTTTAGGCTTCTATATTGCTCAATGTTTGTTAATCCAGGCAAATGAATGCTATAAGGGTCAAAGGAGAAAGGTTTTGTTTTTTCCTTTGTGAACTTTTTGGCTATGCCCCTTGCATGTTTTGAGCCTGTGTGTGACATGGCAGCTGCGTTGTAGCCTCAGAGCACAGTGACATGATGTTATCAGAGGTCTTCCCAAGAGCTGCTCTCCCAGCATCATTTATCTGACAGAGCAAAGCACTACACGAGGTCTAACACTGAGGGTCATGGTATTTATAAATGCTATACAAATTATGAGTTGTTATTTGATATTCATATTAATGCAATTATTTCTGTGATTCTCCTAAATTCATTTCTTTTGCAGTTTTTGCTTAGTGAGAAATCAATGACCTCATCCTTAGCTACTATTCTGAAGTCAGTCATAGTGACTAAAATCCCGTGTTTTCTTTACAAAAAAATCAGATGACCTTTGCTCTGACCTTTGACTTGACATTTACAAAACCTAATTTTGGGGCGGGCCAACTCTCCGTTATCAGTCAGGGACATTTAGTTAAGGTCTACTCTTTAAATTTAAAAAAAAGTCATTCACAGTGCTATTTAAGGTTGTCTAAAGTATGATGAAATCTAGAAAACATAGTTAGTTTGGAATTTGGGCCATCAGCATTGATTTTCTCAAAACCAATCAAGTAAAACATGGAGGCTGTATAAGTCAGCCATTAAAATCAGTGTTTCACACAAAACAGACTCGGCTATCTGGTGGTCTGGTGGTTAGAGGTCATAGAGGTACACAGTCATACAGTCTGACAGCTCCAGCATTAAACCTCGCTCAATTTCCACCACCACACCCTCTACTCCTGCAGCAGCAAGAAAAGAACTGCAGGCAACTATGCAGCACTTAAACTCTAAAGGTTACTTGGCTAATAAAGAGAAGAATATCCTAAAGATGGAGCACAGTTATATATCCTCGTAGTGCATATAACCTACTTATTTACCTTTCATATAATCTTTATGCTTATAAATATGCATTAAAAAAAGGATAAAATTCAGAAGAGAAAAAAAGCATTAGGCAATTAAAATAACAACGGAGGCACCCAGCACTTCTCTTTCTCCCTAGGCTTTCGCTGGCAATCTTTTTCTCAGGGTAAAAAGTAGAGGTCTGATTCCTTTTGTTCATTCCAGCCACCGCCCTTTAGCAATCTGAGTCTGAGCAAGACTGCCACGCCCAAGCAAGGGACAAAGGCAGAAATAAGGGGAACTCTGGGCACTGAGACAGCCGGGCTCTATTTATAGCTGTGTAATATATTGGTCTCAATGACATGAAGGTGCAAATCAGTTGCTATCTCTATAAACAAACAATTAAAACAGGGGGTTTAAAATTCATGTATGTTCTAAAATGTTATCTGATAAAAGTATTATTTTCCTAGAAAGAAAGGGATGTGGCCAGAGGGTTTTCTGATTTTCAGAAAAAGGGCGAATGCTGCCCCCTTTTGACGAAGAACTATATGTACTGTACACCCATAAACCTGAAACAAGGCAATGGACAGACAGTGGGAATAAAGATCACATTTCTGTAATGACAAATCTGATTACATCTTGAAGGCAGAAGGAGATTCAAAGTAGATCTAGTAAAACTCCCAGTGGGACTTTTCTATCTTCCTGACAGATTGTCATCCTTCATTCAGGGTTCTACCTCATTTCAGTTGTACCTCTTTTGTAGGCTCTTAATTCTGCCTGGAATGATCATTTGAGTTTACTGCTCTGATTCTCTCACTAGTGATAGACTCCTTGAGAGTTTGGTCTATGTCTTTTGTTTTTGTTTTTGTTTTTGTTGTTGTTGTTTTTTTTTGACTATGTAACTGTCACAGTGCCCACAAAGACTAGTGCAGAATGAGTTCTCAAAAAATGTTTATTAATTGCAATATATACTGAGGTCATCATAGTCTGTAATTATGAATTGTTCTCTTTGAGAAAAGCTAATTGGTCCATCTGGGGTTTAAAGTTAAGATGTCTACGTAAGTGATACCATACTTTAATCCAGAAACTCCAAACTTTTAGGCACATATCCATGGCTTTTTAAATAAATTATATGCATCTGAACTGTTATGTAAATTAAAACATATACAAAAATAAAAATTAAACAAGAGGAAAAAAATTAGTCACACTACATACAGACATAACATTGAGTGAAAGAAACTAGACATGAAAGAGAACATACTGCATGATTCCATTGATATAAAACTCAAAACAGACAAACCTAATGCACAGGCATTCCTCAGAGATATCTTGGATTTGGTTCCAGACCAACACACACATACAAAAAAATATTGCAATAAAGCAGGTCATACAAACATTCTGGTTTCCTGGTGCATATGAAAGTTATGCTTACACTGTACTGTAATCTATTAAGTGTATGATAGCATTATGCCTGAATAAAAATGTACATACCTTAACAAAAAATACTTTATGCTTAAAAATGCTAATGATCATCTGAGCCTTCAGCGAGTTGCAATTTTTTTGCTGATGGAGAATTTTGCCTCAATGTTGATAGCTGTTAACTGATCAGGATGGTGTTTGCTGAAGGTTTGAGTGCCTGTGTCAATTTCTTAAAATAAGACAACAATGAAGTTCCCCACATCAGTTAACTCTTCCTTTCACAAAGGATTTCTTTGTCGCATGTGATGGTTTTACTCACAGTAGAACTTCTTTCAAAATTGAAGTCAATGCTCTCAAACCTTGCCACTGCTTTATCAACTAAGTTGATGTAGTATTCATCTACGAGGGTTAGAAACAACTTCTTCCAAATTCCTGTTAATGTTGATATTTTTACCTCCTCCCATGAATCACAAATTGTCTTAATGGCATTAAGAGAGGTGAATCCTTTCCAGGTTTTCAATGTACTTTGCCTAGATCCCCCAGAGGAATCCCTGTTTATGGCAGCTATGCCCTTACAACATTTATTTCATAAATAAGAAAACTGAAAAGTCAAAATTACTATTTGATCCATGAGCCGCAAAATGAATGTTGTATTAACAGGCATGAAAACAATATTAATCTCCTTACATATATCCATCAGAGCTCTTAGATGACCAGCTGCATTGCCAATGAGAAGTAATATTTTGAAAAGAATCTTTATTTTCTGAGCAGTAGGTCTCAATGGTGGGCTTAAAATATTCAGATATTCTACCAGTCAGGCTTTGTTGTTCCATTTATAGAGCTCAGGCAGAGTAGATTTATACTTAAGGGCCCTAGAATTTTCAGAATGGAATGAGCATTGACTTCAATTTAAAGTCACCAGAGGCTTTAGTCCTTAACCAGAGAATCAGCCTGTCCTTTGCAACTTTGAAGGCAGGCATTGACTTCTCCCTAGTTATGGAAGTCCTAGGTGACATCTTCTTCCAGTATAAAGCTATTTTGTCTATATTGAAAATCCACTGTTTAGTGTAGCCATCGTCATGAGTTATCTGCTGACTAACATGCTGCAGCTTCTACATCAGGATTTGCTGTTTCAACTTGCACTTTTATGTTATGGAGACGGTTTCTTTCCTTAAACTTCATGAACCAACCTATGCTGGCTTCAGACTTTTCTTTGGCTGCTTCCTCATCTCTCTCAGCCTTCACGTATTGAAGAGTATTAGAGCATTTCTCTGAATTAGGCTTTGGCTTAAGGGCATATGGTGGCTGGCTTGATCTTCTATCCAGACCACTAAAACGTTCTCCATATCGGCAACAAGGCTGCTTTACTTTCTTATCATTCATGTGATCGCTAGAGTAGCACTTTTAATTTCCTTCAAGAATTCTTTCTTTGCATGCACATCTTGACCAACTGTTGGGTGCAAGGGGCCTAGCTTTGGGCCTATGTCAGATTTAGACACGCCTTCCTCACTAAACTTAATCAATCATTCATAGCTTCTGATTTAAAGTAAGAGACGTGCAACTCTTCCTTTCCTTTGAACACTTAGAGGCTGTTGTAGGGTTATTAGTTGGCCTAATTTTAATATTGTTCTGTCTTAAGGAATAGGGAGGCCCAAAGGGAGGTGAAGAGATGGGGGAACGGCCAGTTGATGGAGCAGTCAGAACACACACAACATTTAGCCATTAAATTCAACGTCTTATGTGGGTGTGGTTCATGGTGCCTCAAAACAATTACATAATATATCAAAGATCACTGATCACAGATCACCATAACAGATATAATAATAATAATTAAAAAATATGAAATGGTGTGAGAATTACCAAAATGTGACATAAAACAAGTCTATTGGAGAAACAGAGCCAGTAGACTTGCTAGAGGCAGGGTTGCCACAAACCTTCAATTTGTAAAAAAAAAACAAACAAACAAAAATACACATTATCTGCGAAGCACAATAAAGCAAAGTACAATAAAAACAAACTATGCCCATACAGAGTTAAGAGTTAGGATACTGATTGCCTTTGGAGGAATATTGATTAGAAGGGAGAACATGAATGACTTCTAGAATGCTACTACTGTTTTATTTCCTGATCATGACATTGGCTGCACAGGTGTGGTCAGTTTGTGAAAACTTATTAAGCTATACACTTACAATGTGTGCACTTGTCTGCATATGTCACACTTCATTAAAAATTTTTAAGCAATATTTTTCTCAAACCCCAGGAAAAAAATTGCATATTTCCTAGGGTGCATGCTCCCCATTTTAGATACCTCTGCTTTAGTTAATGAAGCTATTCAAACTCTTTCAGCTACTGGTCAGACAGGAAGACACCTCCAATATATGGAAATTGTCTAGCATAAATGCCCGTACATCAGTTCCCAGTTGCTATAGCAACTACAGGGCACCTATTCTCTGTGAGAAGAAATATGTTCATCTTCCTGCCCCTTGCAGGTCCCTAGTACGTTAATGCTCGCTTGGAAATGTCACTGTGTGCATGTAAGCCTATCTTTTGGGGTGAAGGAGAGTGATTTCACAATGAAGAATTTCATGTTTGCCTCCCTCAACCTCATCATTCTTATCTGTAAAATGGCCTTGTAAGACCTTGTGAGGAGGATTTACCACATTAAAATTTGAAGAGGACAGGGTCTAGCACTTTTTTGATCCTTAATAAATTTCAATTGTTAGGAAAAATTTTCTGCTCTTGGAGTCAGAAGACCCACATCCTACACTTGGTTCTGCCAATTATTAAGGTAAAATCGAAGTATGTCACTAAATCTCTCTGTGTCTTAGCTACCTCAACTGTAAAATGCCCACATGGCTTTCAAGTCACAAAGGTATGCACTTAGATGTAAATAAAGAGTAAAAGGACAATACAGAACTCTGCCAGCCAGGGAGTAGCGGTTCAGTTTATCTCTGCTGCATGATTAGAATTTTATGACTTGTTGCTGCCTTGGCTTTTCACTTTATTACAACAATTTCCTGTAATAGTATAATTTCCTGTTTTTTCTCCTGCCTTCCTTTTACCTTGCTTTACCATATTGTGTTATTGGATCATGAAGTTTTAAGGAAAGAACTCTGAGGAGACTTAAGTCCTTTGTGACCTAGTGGTTAGCTCTGCCAACAGGAAACGTCCTCTAACACACTGGATGAAAATTACGGTAGTGAGAGCAAACAAAAATGGTTTGGATTCTGTTAAAAGGTGCAGCAGGGACAAGATATTTTAAAAGGAAGGATGCCAGTTATTAATTTGCAGAAGCAAGGTAGAACAATATGAGCCAATTGCTATGGAAAAAAATGAACTAGAGATGATACTATTCAAGAAAAATCCATGGAATATTTTAAATAGAAGAAAGGATAGCTAGAAAAACAGACGATTAGACCTCAAGTATAAATCTGCTTTTAGAGAATAACCAAGTTCTCAAAGCAAGGAGTAACACTGTTAGAGATAGACAGACACGTCTTCAGAAAATACATTGATGCCTATACGTAAATATTTAATAGTAATGCACGTATGAAAAGACATAAAAGGGACTGGAATATATATAATGATGCTATGACTGTTCAAAACTCTGGGACAATTAAAGAGAACTAAAGAAAAAGCAAAAGTCTCTGAAGCTGTTGATATGCAGCTTTTCACGCATCAATATTCTTGAGACAAGAGCTGAGTAAAACTAAGATAAGACTATGTTAAGGACAGCATGATGGATGAATATAATTGCAAAGAAGAAATATGAGAAAGAGAAGAAAATGGGAAATTAAACTTAGCTTTCAAAGACAACAGAAGTAACACAGAAAAGCCACCTGAGATAAGTATCTTGCAGAGAAGAACAGATAACATAAAAGCAGATATCTTTATCTGAGGAAGGCGGAGAGGCCAATGCAAATGTCAGAACTGTCCACAAGAAAGATCAGGGCTGTGATGAGTGAGGCTAACTCACACTCCAAGGGTGGTTGTTTTAAGCTTACCTTGGAGAACCCGCCATATGAATCTGTGCCTAGATTCAGGCACAGAAATTGCTTTAACAAATGATGAAGATTTCTTTAAAGAAATTAACTTTGTCATGTAAAGTAAGGTTTTTCAGGCTAGTGGAAAAAGCTCATCAACTCCTAAAGCTGTAACTCCATTGAATTATGTCTGTGAGACACTGGTAAGTGTTTCCTGAATGACCTGAATATAGATAGAATTATTAGATGAAATATCTCCTGGACCCATGCTTCTCAAACTGTATTATAATATGAATCACCTGGAGATTTTATTAAAATGCAGATTCTTATTCATTATGTCTGGAGCCTGAGATTCTGTATTCCTAAGAAGCTACTGGGTGAAGCCCAAACCCAGGTAATGCCCATACGCAGGTAATGCCCATGCCTGAATGATGGTACACTTTGTGCATCAAAGTAAACATGCACATATTCAAAAGGGGGAAGAACATTAACAGTATGCGAAATATATCTAATCGTCATTAATTCTGACTAGATATTGAATTATTCAGTTAATAGACAAAGATAGCTAGATAGAATTCCAGCCCTCTAGAAGTTCACGGTCTACTCACAGAAACATTACATTGCAGCTGTCCACATAACTAAGCACTACAACTGAGGTGATTATGGTGCTTTGAAGCATAGAGACAGGGTAAGCCAGCAGATGATGTGAAGAAATACAAAGTAAACACCTTGTGTAAAAGCACAGAGGCCAGGCAAGTCGTTTTAGGATTGCTTAAATGCATAATTTATTTAGAAGAGTTAAGACGATGAGGCTGGATAGGTAAAGAGAAGTCACTAAAAGCTTGGTCCCCTATCTTGAGGTATTTGGACAGTAATAAGCAAAGTTTAGCCATTGAACAGAACAAAATGACATAATTAGATTTATGTGTTTAAAAAGCCACTCTCGCTACAGTATAGAGTATGGATTATAAATATGTTTGGAACCAGAGGTGGAGAAACTATTGTATTTATAATAGTCCCATCAGAAAATAATGATGGCTTAGCTAGGTACAGTGATATGTGCCTGTAGTCCCAGCTCCCAGGGAGGCTGAGGCAGGAGGATCACTTGAGCCCAGGATTTTGAGGCTACAGTGAACTATGACCATGCCACTACACCCCAGCCTGGGCAACAGAGCAAGACTCCCATCTCTAAATAAAAGTAAATAAACAAAGATGAAATAATGAAATCTTGAAATAAATCAGTGGCTGTGGGAATAAAGAGGAGGTGAGACTAAGAGATATGCATTTAAGCAAGCTGCCAGAGCATAAACAAGGGTACAAGATGAAGCACTCAACAAAGAAACCTTCAAGTAGAGAAAGGAGATTCTTCCCGTGTTTATTCTCAAGAAACTAAGTTGAGAGAGAGTCATGCATTTTTATTTGTGTCAATGATATAATTAACCAGTTTTGTACAAGAGGATGATAATGACAGAATAATACATTAAAGGAACTAGACTTTTAAGATAAAAAAGCTAGAAACAACACAGATATCTTGGCATCCAAAAAAAGATGGGTATGGAAAGAAGTAGCCATTTTCTGCAATCTAAACCAAGAAACCCTTCGTCCTAAATATGCAAAGGAGGTGAAAGTCTACTAAAAAACAAACTGTAAAACTTGGAGAAATAGTGAGAGCTTGAATTATCCATCAAACAATGAACAGTTGGGTTAGGGATTTAGGAAAAAGTATTAATACCTACCAGAAGCTGCCCCTTTGATCCGAAAAGATTTTTTTTTTTTAAATGAAGGTCATGACAGCAACCAAAAACTGCTCTCTGTATCAGGCCCTCTTTCACATCATTGACGGAAGACCCTTCTTCAATTCCCGCCCGTAGAGTCCCAGTAGTTCCTGAACAACTAACACCATTAAGTTCGCCATTTGTGGATGTGAGCCAAGCAGCTCCACGTCCTGGCCTCTGCTTCACGGCTGCTTCCTTCTCTGTTAATACAGCCTCCCTCAGTATTAGGCTGTGTTACCAGCACTGCAGCCACATTCATCCCTCCACTGCCACCCCAGCTACTCTCCTGAAAGCCAGCCCCTCTGCCAATCACTTGCAGGCCTTGCTGTTCTCCCTGCCACTACTCTGAGACCCCAGGACATCTACTAGCCTCAAGTGGGTTAGAAGGTGGGTGGAGTCCCTTCCTCCTACTGCATGCAGGCCTTCATGCACCCTTCTCTGTCACAGGGCTCTGCCCTCACTGGACCATAGCTGCACAGCAAAATTCCACTCAAAATTTCTCTTATTGGAACTGCTATTGCTATAGCAGAGGAAATTTTGATTGGGGAAAGACCTGGTACTCAACTGAAATTATTTAAATGTATTCCAAAAGATAAAATGCTATCTATAAGAAATGATTAATGTCAGGCTGAGTCTACTGGGTATTGTACTTCAAATTCAAGCTATTAAGCCATGTGGTTACATGAAGTAGTCTGGTCATAAGTGCACCTTATTCATTAAGAGGTGCTTTCTCAAATGAGAACTACTTTCTCAAAAGTCAATGTCTTCTTAACAGACAAGTACAACATCTTCCTTTTCTACCTTGGCTTTTGCAATGCTAGGCTTTTGCAGTTCTCTTTCTGTGTGTTAGGTTTCTATTGTTGCTATAACAAATGACCACAAATTTAGTAGCTTAAAACACCCATTTTTTTATCTCACAGTGAGTAAGTCAGAAATCTGGGAATAGAGCAGCTCAGTTGGATCCACTGCTAAGGGCCTCATAAGGCAAAAATCGAGGTGTTAGCTGGGCTCTTATCCAAGGCTCTGGGGAAAATTCTGCTTCCGAACTCACTCTAGTTGTTGATAGAATTGTCAGTTCCTTGTGTTGTAGAGACTTCTTTCCCTGTTTCCTTGACCTATGATGCCCTTAATCTTTAAATCAGGGAGGGCATTTCTAATCCTCCTTAGGCTTGAATGTCTGATTTCCTCTTCTACTGCCAGAGAGAGAATGATCTCTGCTTTTCAGGGCTTTTATGATTGGATTATGTACGCTGGATAATCCAGGATAAGCTTTCTGTTTTAAGATCACCTGATTAGCAACCTTAATTACATCTTCAAAGTCCCTTTTTGCCTCCTAAAATAACATATTCATAAGAGTAACCAGGTCTCTGCCTACCTCTTCAATCATATTTAGAGCCATTATCACCCTTACTTTCTGTGTTTGTCACACTGAACTTCCAGTTCCTAGAACACGCTGACCTCTTTCTCCATCCCAGAGCTTTCATCTGTGCTGATGTATGCCTGAAGCCCTCCTGCTTCCTCTCTTTGTCATAACATCCATGTTCTTCAGGTCTTAGCTTAAATATCCTTTTTTGTAAAGAGGTTTGAATTCACTCCCTCTCCCCACAAAATCAAGTTACAAGCATCACATTGCTTTTCTAATAGACTCTGTTCTCTTGACCTCATCACATGATTCACAGTTTTCATTATCTTAATTATTAATATGTTATTGTATGTCAAATTCCCCACTAGATTATAATCAATAAACTGTCAGGAACCATGGCTATTTTGTTTTCCTCTGTATATAGTGCTTTACACAGTTCTTATTATTGAGTAAGTACTCTACTTATTGAGTGAATAAATAAATACAAACATGAATGAACACATTTCTTAAAACATTTTTCGACCAACAAGGGTCATGTAGCTTGATAGAATATTGTTCTTTTTGTGCTCACTTCACTTTCTGATGATGAAGGGAGAAATCCTAGTCATAGTACAGTGTACCTTTTGGCCTGAATCCCATAAAATATATTCAGATCTATATAAAGATTATATTCTAGGGATAAATATTCTGCTTGTTAGTAACCAGATTATATATTTCCAGCTTTTCTGTCTCATAGAAAAATTTTGATCATTGTCATCTGATCAGATCCTTAGGCACTATTTTGGAAAAAAAATTCCCTTGTACACTAATATCTGATTCCTTTTCATCTCTCACTTGCTCTTATTCCAAAGAGTACAATAACCTTCCAAACTGCTTGTAATTCTTTCACTAGCAGTGATAGATGCTTTCTGATGACAGTGATTTCTTGAAATCCAGTATTAAGAGATCATTTTCCTCTATGGAGAACATTTTAATAGTTCTATCAAAATTGGAAAAGTGCATGCCCTTTGACCAAGCAACTTCACTGAGGAATACTATATGGTCTTATCAACCGATTATTTTCATTTGTGTTACTAAGCTTACCCTTTGCTGATATCTTAATCCACGCATGCCTCATAAGCATTCTGAAATTGTCTATGCAGGAACTTAATTAGCAGTCTGTTTCTATGAAAAATGTTTATCCTTGCCCTCTCTATCATTTTATTTTTGTTAATGTTGATAGTAAATTAGTGAGATTGGGTCCACTGGACCAGAACCCAACTCTATCCTCTACAGGTAAGAAAAGTCCTAAGTAGGGGACACAAAGAATTTACTAGATTCAAATCTTTTGATTAATCTTAAATTGGATATTAGCAGTAATGATCCCTTTATAAATATAAGAGTTTTTAACTCCAAGAGAAAAAAGAATAGTTTTGTTCTAATGACGAAATTTCTAGTCCTTTCATAAATCATCATTTATTTTCTGTTCATTTAATAGTAGAAATCCTATTTCTATTGTGGCTATCCTATTTGTACTAAACTGACAAGTAAAATCTTGGACTTAGGGATAATCAGTAGAGCCATATGTAACTTTTACTTCTGTCAATGTTCTACCTTCTTCGCCAGGACATAGAATTGCGTAACAGGTAAAATATCATGACACAGCACCGTTCACAACTATGCTCATTATCTCATTATTTTTCCAGACCTTCAGGACTGTCCCAACACATGTGGACTCTTCACTCAGGCATGCCATGCTGTCAATAGTAGAAAAAAAAAAATGAAAGAGCCAGAACCAGCAGAATTGGAGCTAAGGGAATTAACTTGGCAGGAAGGCTGATCCTCAAAGAGGATTGTAAATTTAAACCCAGTCCAGCATATGCTGATATTCAGAGGATTCCACCTAAGAAGACAGGACACTGTGGAAAGAGTCTCATGCATAATAGCTAGACTCATTGTTGGGAATATTTTTTGGCAGCAGTTAGGTTAGTCCAATTTGACACGGGCCTGAAAATAAGATTCAGTCCCCAGAAAAAGCAGATTAATAGAATAAGAAAGAGGAACAGAGTACCAGGTAAATGGTGAGAAGGTTAAACCAAGGCTACAGTCCCAGCAGGAAGCTGGATTGCACTCAAGAAAGGAAACAGAAACAGTGGCACATGGACTAGTTACATATGTTGAACATTACTGGGCAGATTGTCCCTTACTGCAGAAGCAGGTGGCAAAGGCTTTGCTCAGGATACTAAAACTCAGATTGGAGTCCACAGACTATCTCTAGATCCTATTCACCTCACCTGTGAGCAATTAAAATACTAACAGGTTTGGTTTCCACTGGTTCAGGGAGTTGCAGAATTGAACCTAGAGGAGAAAGGCTGTTGTTGCTTGCATCTGGACAAGATTGAGAAAAAGCAAGAACTAAGTATTAGTAATATATATCCATGAGAAAATGAGGGCCAAAGGACTACAAGACACTTGCATGCCTTTGGAACAGCAATAGTTGTAGATACTAGTCCATGGAAATCGGATGCCTTCTTTTTACAGCAGAAGTGTGTTAAGTGACTTGTAAGAAAATCTCTATTCATTGTCTATTCCTTTGTTGTTGTGAATACATCCACATCTTTTAAAAAATTTCTCAGCCACAATTCCCTTATATAAAGATTTTATGAATATTTTGTGTTGCTATCTCTCTCTTGAGAACAGGCTTAAAAATGAATGACAAGCAATTCATTTGGTTACTTGATATATTGCAAGTTATACACCTTATTTCCTTACTAAAGCTACACACTGTCCATAGCAATTCTCTATTCTCTACATTGACAGCAGTACATCAGCTGCCTGGCTCCTTGCCTTAGGATCTCTCCAATACTCTCAGCTAGGGTCACTGAAGGCAACCTCCATGCTATATTCTTCTGGTTGGGAAAAATTGAGACACTGAGGTGACTCCCAACCTACCTTTATGGCTGTTCTTACTCTAAGTTTGTGGGAAAGAGCCTTGAACTTCAAAATTGGGAGCATTTTCACATATGGATAATGGTTAGTGGTACAAATGGTTAGTAGTATAGCTAATTAGTAGTAATAACTGAGGTCTTGTCTCCTGTGATCAATAGCAACCCTCCCACCAAAGTTCCAGAGACCAGGTCTGTCATATTTACTATGCCTAGTTGATTACATTGATTATGTATTTCTTCATTCATTTATTTAAGAACTATTGATTGACTCCCACTTTGTGCCAGGCATTATTCTAAGTATGAGGAATACAACAGTAAGTAAAACAGACAAAAAAACAAATCCCTGCCCCTGGGACTTTCATTCCAGTTGAAGAGTTAGGGAGACCAGCATAGCTGGGGCAGGGAGGAATAAGATGAAATGAGAGAGGTTCAGTTAAGGGTTAGAGCACCTAAGCCCTGCAGATCATGGGAGGAGTTTGAATTTTACTCTCAGTGGGATGGAAAGTTACTCACCAGTTATGTGCATGAAAGTAACATGATCTGGTTTGCATTTTGAAAGAATTTCTCAGGCTGCCATGTGGAAAATCTAGGGTGGAAACAAGAAGTAGTATTAGGAAGCTTTGCAGTTGTCGAAGATAGAGATGATGGTGATTTAGAGATAATGGTGACTAGGATGAGGCAGTTGAGATGGAAAGGGGTTGATTTCTTGCTAGATTTTTAAGGCAGAGCTGATAGAACTTACTAAGGGATTGAATATAAGGAGGGAAAAGAAGAAATTGGAAATGATTCCTAGGTTTTCACCTGAGCAACTACATGAAAAAAGATGCCATTTGCTATAGAAACATCAAGTTTGTGGGGTTCAATTTTGGACTTCAGACATGTTAAGTTTGAGATGCTCATTAGACATTCACATGGAGATGTCAAGTAGGAAGTTGGATAGAGCCTGGAGGATGAAGGGAGAGGTCATGCTGGAGAGAGACATTTGGCAGTCACCAGTGGACTTGTGTAATCTTTTAAGGAAATACATTTATTGTTATATTCTGGGGAAAGAAAAATTTATTTCCTTGTGATGCAAATATGGTGTATTTCTTTGTAGTATATGTCCCAACACACAGACTGTACAGGCTTCATTATTTTGATTGCAAACAACAGAAATCTTCTCTGGATAGCTCAAGCAAAAAGAGGACATTTATTGAGAAGAATCTTTTAGTTGCTTCACAGAATGAAAGAAAAAGTTGAAAACCTCAACTCAAGAAGGGTGATGACTAAGACTTCACCAGAGACTTTAGTGATAAGAGTTTGAAAAACTGGCATTAATACTATTCACTTCCAATTACTTTAAGTCTGCCAGAGTCATGGTGATACCTCGCAAGCCAGGTGAAACACTGTCCCTCAGCTATTAAGCAAAGGGATTGCAATAAATTCTTGCCACTCAAACTGTGGTCGTTAGATCAATAGCTTGTTTAGAATGCAGAATCTCAGGCTGTACACTCAGAAAAATCAGAATTTTCATTTTAACAAGATTCTCAAGTGATTCATATGCACATTAAAGTTAGGGAAACACTAAACAAAATAATTTTCCCAGCCATAAAACTCTCTGATTGTCTGAATTAGACATTTTCATAAATCAACTACATCATGTTTGATGATTGATGTTTGAATTTCTATCCATAAACTTTATATAAAATAGCATTACAAATAGTTTTGTATTAAATAATCACAAAATAGTTAAATTATATTGGTGTATATCTTGGGTGTACACAGATAGATTATAATATACTGTAGAAACATCTACACTTCTTGCTGCACATCTGGTAATCTTTTTTTAAGGAAGCCCAGGGTTACTTTGGAGGCAAACTTCTCTGGTGACTGAAAGATTTGTCATAATTCATTTAGTCTTTTAAGACTCATAGATTTGATATTCTGATTGTGTCAAAGGGCTCTAACGTAGTCTTTTATTTATAATACAGAGCTGCTTTCATAGATCAGCATCGTGCATTTGCAGTGCTCTATTTTTTATACTTTTTGTTATACTTTTATGACAATGTTCTTGGGAATTCATACTATCTACCTATTATAAAATAATAAGAATGAAAGAAAATCTATAAATATTAATGCCATTTTTTTGAGGAAAAGCCGTGCCAATTTTTATTTGATGGAAGTAAACATTGGCAGCTCATTAAAATTTTGGCTCAGAATTGTGGTCCAGAAAGCCAATAGGCCTTGAAGTGCAATGTGGACCTGCCCATGAACTCATAATCCTCCTGTAAAACTTCCATGATTTCTTAAATGAGCTTGTCTAAAGAATCCTCCTATAAATGTATCTAGTAGATATGATTTAAAGAAAATCTGTCATAATTTTAAGCAGATTAGCTATTGTAATTTACTCATTAATATCATTTCTTGAAATGTGGCCCTTAAAACTCTTATAGTAGAATCACTGTGGAAGCTTATTAAAATACAGATTCTGTGCCCGCTCTAGCCTTGCCAAATAGGAATCTCAGAGGGTGGGGGCCAGGAATCTGCATTTAAAAATAGGTCCTTAGGTAAATCTTATGCACACTAAAGTTATACTAAACGTTAAATTTTCAAGTTTAGTTTTCCACTGATATTAGCGTCAATTTCCAATGACTGAGCAAAGAGTTTCCCTTTATTATTTCACATTGTATTTGCTCAGACTCTCTGAGTTTCACATGGGAATTACATTTTGACAAGTACATGGCTTAATTTTTTTTTCTATTTTTCCAAAGCCTTTAAACAAATATCGTTTCTTGACAACTCATTAAGACAATATGTACCAAGGCATAGCATTACCATAACACCTAAGAAAATTGCCTTGGCCAGGATGAGAGTCATTTTTATAGAACATCACTGATCCACAGTGTGGGGGAGGGGGAAATGGAAGAAAAACCATGAGAAGTGATTAATTTAATCTAATATTTGAAAATAGAAAAATATTTGTCTGCTTTAAAATTTAAGTACAGAAAACACTTTCCAAAGTGATTTAACTTTATAATTTTTCATAACACTTGCTTCTTAAAACCACAATACAGAGAAGGTAGAGGTTCTCTCATTATCTTACATCCTATATAAAACAATATTGATATCTCTATATTGCCTCCACAGTGCTTAGGACATATTAGGAGCACAAAATACATGTTGTTTGAATGAATAAATGACATATATAATACATACATTTTGTATACTTTTTTGTAATCTAATATTTTCCAGTTACCGATATACCATAGACTCTTTCTAAAACAATAGATATATAATATTCTATTATATTTGATATACCATAATTTATTTAGCTAATCCCTTACCGATGGACATTTACTTTCAATTTTATACTAATAAAGGCAATTCTGAAATAAACAGTTGCACAATTATCTGGTATTTTGGGGGGCAAATGTCTAAAGAAGAATTGCTGAGTCAAAGCTAATATATACTTAAAATTTTAATGCATGTGGTCCTCTTGAAATGTTACTCATTACCATTATAATGTACAACTCACTGTGTTCCCACAATGTGTACCTTTATAAATCCAATAACCAACAAATGTAATTTTATTACTTTACTCACATTTACTTAATTATTAGTGAGAACATATCTATTTTCATATATTTATTAGTCCACTTGTAATTTTTCTATGAATTGCCTTTCATGATATTTAACTCATTTTTCTAAATGAATAGAATAGTAAACTTTATTTTTATGTTTTTTTCAGAGTTGACTGATTTATTTCTTTTTCTAAACTGACACATAAACATTATATATAATTATGGTGTACAACATGATGTTTTGATGGGTAAAACAGGACACTTTAAATTTTAATTAATAAATATAACACCACAGCAAAACTCTAGTGTTTATAATCATAAAAGAAGGAAGAAATACATAGAGAACTGAAGTCAAATAAGAATTAAGAAAGACATTCATAAGATGAAACAGAGATAGAGAAAGACAATGAGAGAGAGAACCAAGTCAGATGAGCAGAGAGATACATCAAAATGGACATAAAAATAGAGAACACAAAACATGTATAAATCCACAGAGGAAGAGAAATATGCGGGCACGAGGTCACACATAAATATGCATTAATAAAGGCATAGACAGAGATCAAAAATAAATACACGATCATGGGAAATGACACATAATCAGATGTATACATACAGTGTTACATAGAGAGAAGGTCACATTAGAAAAAGTGCAAGACAAACACAAAAAGAAAAAAAATCTACACAAAAATACTGAAAAGAGAGATGCAAGAAAAGATGTGTAGAAAGAGAGCAACATGGGGACAGGCAAACTCAAAGAGAAGGAGCCTTCCATGAATTAAAACCCTCATAATATGATTTTCAAAGATAAACTTACTAAGGACTTTTTAAATTATGTGGAATTATCACCCCTAGAAGCCAAAATTAAGGTAATATTTCTTCCTTTTTCACTGCAAATCAGATAAGCTAAAATTAAGAATGAGGTATAATTATAGAATTAAATTCCTTGATAATATTTTGAAAAAATATAAAAAATGAACAACTAATAAAACAGAAACAAAAAATAAAGCTAGGTTTGATTTGGCTATTCCACATAAATGCACAAATAATTTATCCATTTCCTTTTCATTTAGACATAGTCATGGAATATGAAAATAACTTTTAAAAATGGTGTAAGTCCTATAGAGAGAACCACAGGTCTCACTAAAGCTACATCTATTACTAAATCCTAATGCCCAAATGAGGCTAACAAATCCATCAGTTTTTTAATTACCATTGAGAAGGAAAGGAAAGAGCTGAAATAGCAACTGAGAATCAAGCAGCTGAGGAGATTATGGTAAAGTTAATGTAATTTATATGTTAGTTCGTGCCTCTGAGAAGGAAGTTCAAAAAACTCTGATTGCTATAGCTGCCTTACTATTGAGTTAATCACATCAACTATGTGGAAATTCTATCAAACACTCATCAATCAACCACTATGAATGACCAAAAACAAACAAACAAGAAGACTTAACTAGAAAACCATCAATTCAGCCTTACCATACAGACACCGCCAAAGTATTGCAGGGATGCATAAATATTTTGAAATATGTTTAAATAATGTGTTCTGACTGCCAGTAAAATTTTTCCAAGCAAATGTTATTAAAAATGTTTGGGCTATCCACAAATGTTTTTACAAGCATTCCTACCAGTCAACTACTGAAGCCTCAGAAAAAAATCCTGGCCAACAGAAGAACTCATAAGAAAGAAGCACTGAAGAGAAGGTGACCTAAGGAAATGCAGGTAGGAATATTTAAGCTATTAGGATCATCCAAAAACAAATGCATGTTTTAGGAAAGCTCTTGAAACAAACAGAAAAACCCATTTAGACAGTGAAGACACACCCAGCAAAAATGTTTGTTTGCTGATACTAACATTATATTTGGCACATACTTGCCAGAGCAGAAGTGGGCAAAAATAAGATAAATGCAAACATTTCACAGAAGGCAAAATTACAGTAAATTTATAATAAAAAAGATGAGAACATTTGTTTACTGAACATGGAGCAAAAAGTAGATATTTATGGCTTATTTAAAGCAATAACAATTTTACCGGCATAAGATCAGAAGCACAAAAAAGTCCTTAAATATCAATTATGTTATACATTACTGTAGCTTTTACAATCATACAATGCTGCATCATTCTTTCAATTAACTCACATAATGATTCTCTGAGACAAGGTGATGACAAGTATCATTATCCCCATTTTACAGATGAAATATATTAGGTAGATAAGTCTGTTCTTAGTCCCTTATATCACATTTGCCTCCTGGCATTATAAAATACACTTTTAAAACATCATGTTCTTTTTAAAAAAAGACTTATCATACATAGTGTTGACTAATGTTAAGAAAATAACTTGCATGACAAAAAAGAAAAATCAGAAATTGCAGGAAAATAAAAAAGCTTATTTATTCATGAATTTCTTTAATAACAATTTGTAGGGCACCTGCTGCCCACTCTTTATTTTCATCCTACATTATCATCACCATCATATTAAATCCTAAAATATATAAAGCTCTGTTTATTTTTCCAGTCTTCTTTCTTAATTCCTTGGTCCACACTATGTCCAAATCATAAATATTGTATACAAAAGTTCACACTCGAAACAATTTTTCCCTTACTTGACTTGCCCATGTTTCCTGATCATCTTTCATTTCTCTTTCTTTTGTCTCTCCTAGCCCTTAAACGTAGTCAGTTTTATAGGTTCTGGCACCAGTTTGTTCTTCCATGCTGACTCCTTTCCTAACTCCAACTACTTGCGTGGCTTTGACTGATTCTGATAAGAAGTCATGGTGGGTTGAGAGAAGGAAAGTACCATTACTTCTGGCCCTGCTTGTCTGCCAGCTACACCCCTAAACTCAAAATGTCTAGAAGATTATTCATCCAGTTTCCACCAACAAGCCTAATTTTCTAGTTTTCATGAATGACAATATCATTCTTCTAATCACCTTTTAAAAGTCTCTCCAGCTCCTGTGTCTTCAGATCCAATTGCCAAATTTTATTGATTTTACTTCCTTAATATCTATATCCATAGCACCTAACACCTCTTCTTTATTCTAACCAATATTAATCCAGTTCAACAACCAATCATCCTCAATTTAATACAGACTTCCCTGCCATTTCTTCTGTTTTTCAACCCTCACCTTACTTGCTGTTGTCAGATTAATCATCCTAAAGCAATGTTACATATTCGTGTAGGAAACTGAAGCTTCCTTGGACTGAAATTCCTTCAGTTTTATGACAGCCAGGAAAAGGAATTACAACTCAGCCTCAAGCACTTCTGAAGTTTCCTTTGCTCCTCCAAAGAAAGATTGAATAATCCAGCCAGAGGTATGTTCTCATGGGGTAGTCTTCACTATCAAAAAGGCTAATCTATCATTTTGTAATCTTTTTCTGCTAATCATCTTCATACTATATATATATATACATTTTTTTCATACTATATATATGTATTCATACTATGTATATTTGCTGATATGTGTGTGTGTGCATGTGTGTGTGTGTGTGTGTGTGTGTATCAGCAAACTAAATTGCTCTCTACACTTAAAGTTGCACTCTACACTTTCCAGCTTCTAAGTGTTTACATTAATACCAGGTGTGTTTAAAACTCCCATTTTTAGTTGTACAATTTTTTGCATTCTTTATGATTCAGACTTGTCCAGGAAGCTTTTCTTGATTCATACTCAAACAGGAAGCAATCTCTAAAGCCTAAAGGATATTCTCTGCACCTCTTTTGTAATTGTCAATGCTTTCTACCTCCTAATATATGCACATAGGACATCTACTAAACAGTAAATTCTAAAAACAGCTTTCAGTTTTCCACAGCCTTATGGTGATAGTTATGGCAAATAGAAATTTGATAATTATCATATGAAGGGATAAAAGAATAAAAAAGCTAGAATGAAATTTAGAATATAACTAGAATATAAGCAAGAAAGCAAAAAAATGACTTCTTGAAACCTGTTTCAAGGGCTAGGAGTTTCATAACCTTCACAGAAATTGAATGGAGATTAATTGCTTCCTTTTGGTTTCTACGTTTTTGTCATGTTGGACATCTTTCCATAATTGGCCTTCACATGTTACTTTACTCATCATGCTCTTTTTTTTTTTTTGAAATTTTTTAATCAACTTTATATTTTAGAGCAGTTTTAGGTTCAAAGCAAAATTAAGGGGAAGGTACAGAGATTTCCACAAACCCTCTGCCTCCTAACATGAATAGCTGTTCCATTATAAATATCTCCCATCAAAGTGACACAATTGTTACAACTGATGATCCCACACTGACATATCATTTTTGTCAGGTCCAGCCTCTTGGCAGACTGTTGTATTGTCCTGGTTCTTTGGCTCCTTGCTTGGAAAATTCACAAGCAGGGCCGGTGTGACAAAGTGACCACAGACAGGAAGCAATTTCACACAAACAGCTTTTATTGCAGAAAAGAAGGGAGCTATACAATACGAGAGTATGTTCCAGAGAGAAAAGGGTCCATCTCTATGAGTGGAGAAAGACGTGAGGACTCTCGAGAGGTTTCCTTTTATTGGCCTGGTGGTAGGGAGGGCTTATGGGAGGTGTGGGATATTACCAGAGGATTGATAGACGTGATTGGCAGCTTTTCTTATGACAAAGTTGCAGCTCCACAGGCATGGGTGCCTCAAAACCTCAAGTTCCTGCTCTTTGCGATCGTTAGCTGCATTTTCCTGCAGTACCTCCCTTCCCACCCCCAACTTCTCTTTCCGTAGGAACCACCCTCCTTGCCTATATCTGCCACCTGCAAATTTGGTTCCTGTCTAGCAATTATCACTCAAAGTCCATAGTTCACATTAGGGTTCACTTTTGGTTTTGTGCATTCTACAGGTTTGGACAAATGTATAACGAAAATTATCCACTATCATAGTATCTCGCAAAGTAGTTTTACTACCCTAAAATTCTGCTCCTCTTGTTCATTTCTCCCTCTCTCCTAACTTTTGGCATCCACTGATCTTTTTACTGTCTCCATAGTTTTACCTTTTTAGAATGTCACATAATTGGAATCATGTAGTAGGTAGCCTTTTCAAATCGGTTTCTTTCACTTAGTAATATGCATATAAGTTTTTTCCATGTCTTTTTATAGCTTTAAATCGCATCTCATTTTAGCAATGAATAATATTCCATTGTCTGGATGTACTACAGTTTACTTATCCATTCACCTACTGAAGGACATCTTGGTTGCTTACAAGTTTTGACAATTATTAATGTAAATAAAGTTGCTATAAGCTTTTGTGTGTAAGTTTTTGTGAAGACATAAGTTTTCAACTCCTTTGCATAAATATCAAGAAACACAATTACTAGATGATACGGTGAGAGTATGTTTAGTTTTGTAAGAAACTGCAAAACTGTCTTCCAAAGCAACTGTACAATTTTGCCTTCCCACCTTCAATGAATGAGAGTTCCTGTTGCTCCACACCCTCACCACCATTTGGTGTTGTCAGTGTCCTAGATTTTGGCCATTCTAATTGATGTATATTGAGATCTCATTTTTGTTTTAGTTTGTATTTTTCTGATGACATGTGACATGGAGCATCTTTTCATATTCTTATTTGCCATCTGCATATCTTCTTTAGTGAGATGTCTGTTAAGGCATTTGGCCCATTTTTTAAATCAGGTTGTTTTCTTATTGTTGAGTTTTAAGAATTCTTTTCACGTTTTGGATAGCAGTCCTTTATCAGATAAGCGTTTCACAAATATTTTCTTCCAGTCTTTTAATTATTTTGACAGTGTCTTTCATAGAGCAAAAGTTAATGAAGTCCTGCTTATTGATTCTTTCTTTTGCAGATCATGCCTTTGGTCTCATCTAAAAAGTCATCACAAAACCCAAGAACATCTAGAATTTCTTTTACGTTATATTCTAGGAGTTTGCGAGTTTTGCATTTTACATTTAGGACTGTGATCCATTTTGAGTTCATTTTTGTAAAGGGTAAAAGGTCTGTGTCAAGATTAATTTCTTTTTTTTTTTTTTTTTTTTTGCATATGAACGTCCAGTTTCCCCGGCATCGTCTATTAAAAAGACTATCTTTGCTTCATTGTACTACCTTTCCTTTTTTGTCAAATATCAATTGACTGTAATTTTATGGGGTCTATTTCTGAGCTCCTTATTCTGTTCCATTGACCTATTTGTCTATTCTTTTGCCAATATCATACTGTTTTGATTAATATACCTTTATAGTAAACCTTAAAGGTGGGAAACATCAGTCCTCCACATTTGTTCTTCTCCTTCAATATTGTGTTGGCTATTCTGGGATTTTTGCTTCTTTTTATAAACTTTAGAATCAGTTTGTTGATATCCACAAAATAATTTGCCAAGATTTTGATTGGGTTTGCATTGGAATCTATAGATCAAATCAGGAAGAACTGACATCTTGACAATATTGAGGCTTCCTGTCTATGAAATAGAATGTCTCTAAAATGGAATCTATTTGGTTCTTTGATTTCTTTTATCAGAGTTTTATAGTTTTCGTTATGTAAATCTATACATATTTTATTAGATTTATGCCTAAGTATTTCATTTTGGGAGGTGCTGACATAAATGGTATTGTATTTTAAATTTCTAATTCCAGTTGTTCATTACTGGTAACGTAGGAAAATGATTTAGTTTTTAATATCAACTGTGCACCCTTCAACCTTGTTTTAATCGCTATTAGTTCCAGGGTGTTGTGGGGGTTTTGTCAATAATTTCAACTTTTCTACAAGACGATGATATCATAATTGAACAAAGATAGTTTTATTTTCTTCTTTCACAGACCATATACCTTTTATTTTTCTTTTTCTTATCTTATTGTTTTAGCTAGGACTTCTAGTTTAAAAAACACTGGTGAGAAGGAACATTCTTGCTTTATTTTTGACCTTAGTGAGGAAGCTTTGAGTCTGTCACCATTGAGTGTAATGTTAATTGTAGGGATTTTTTGTAGATATTCTTAATCAAGTTTAAGAAGTTTCCCTCTATTCCTAGTTTACTTTGAGTTTTTTCATCATAAACGGGTGTTGGAATATATCATATCTTTTTCTACATCTGTTGATACATCATGTGATTTTTCTTCTTTAGCTTGCTGATGCAGCATATCACATTTAATATATCAAATTAATTTCAAATGGTGAATCAGCCTTGCACACCTGGGATAAATCCTACTTGGTTGTGGCAAGGAATTCTTTTTTTACATTGTTGGATTTGATTTGCTAGTATTTTATTGAGTATTTTTGCATCTATATTCATGAGAAATATTGTTGTATAGTTTTCTTTCTTTATAATGTCTTTGCCTAGTTTTGCTAGCATGCAATGTTGGCCTCATAGAATGAGTAAGAAAGTATTCCCTCTCCTATATTCTGAAAGAGATTATAGAGAATTGGTATGATTTCTCCCTGAAATATTTGGCAGAATTTACCAGTGAACCCATCTGGGCCTAGTGCTTTCTGTTTTGGAAGGTTATTAATTACTGATTTAATATCTTTAACACATATAGCCATATTAAGATTGTCTATTTCTTCTTGTGTGAGTTTTGGCAAGTTCTGTCTCTCACGGAATTGGTCCATTTAATCTAGATTATAAAATTCATGGGCATAGACTTGTTCATAGTATTCTTTTAATATCTTTTTGATGTCCATGTGATCTGTCATCATGTCCCCTCTCTCATTTCTGACATTAGTAACTTGTCACCTCTATTCTTTTTTTTTAATTAGTCTGGCTAGATCAGTAAAATCTTATTGATTTTACTGATATTTTCAAAGAATAATTTCCTTGATTTTCTCTGTTGATTTCCTATTTTTAATTTCATTGATTTCTGCTCTAATTTTTATTTCTTTTTTTTCAACAAATTAGATTTAATTTGTTGTTCTTTTTCTAATTTCCTTAGGTGGAATCATGGATGATTGATTTTATATCTTTATTCCTTTCTAGCATATGCATTCACTGCTATAAATTACCCTCACATTACTTTCACTGCATCCTCAAATTTTGATAAGCTGTGTTTTCATTTTTATTAGTTTAAATTATTTAAGAACATCTCTTGTGATTTCTTCTTTGATCAATTTGTTGTTCAGAAGTGTATTTTTAATCTTCAAGTATTGAAGAGTTTTGCAGCTATCTTTCTGTTATTGATTTCTAGTTTAATTCTATTGTAGTCTGGGAGCAGACATCATATGATTTCTATTCTTTTCAGTTTGTTAATGTGTGTCTTATGTAGTCTGGGCCATTCATTAATTATTCTTAGTCAATATTCCAAGTGAACCTAAGAAGAATGTATACTGTGCTCTTGTTGGATGAAATAGTCCATAGATGTCCATTATATCCCATTGATTACTGTTTCTGTTGAATTCAACTATATCCTTATTGATTTTATGCCTACTAGATCAATTTCTGATAAAAGGGAGTTGAAGTCTCCTACTATAATAGTGGCTTCACCTTTTTCTCCTTGCTGTTCTTGCCTCATATATTTTGATTTTGTGTCATTAGGTGTATATGCATTAAAGATTGTTATGTCTTCTTTAGAGAATTGATGCCTTAATTATTATGTAATGCTCCTCTTCATCCCTGATAACACTCCTTGCTCTAAACTCTGCTCTGTCTGAAATTAATATACCTACTCTCACTATCTTTTGATTAGTTGGTTAATCCATTTACTTTAAATGTATATATGTTTTTATATTTAAAATATGTTTCTTGTAGACAACATATGGTTGGGTCTTGTTTTTTTTATTTCTGCATATTATGGGGGTACAAATGTTTAGGTTACATTGCCCTTGTCCCCCTGCCCCCATCAGAGCTTCAAGCATCACATTCATTACGTTTGTATATACCCATCCCCTTCTCCCCCCTCTCATCTTCCCAATGCCCAATAATGTTATTCCTATATGTGCATTTAGGTGTTGATCAGTGAAACCAATTTGCTGGTGAGTACATGTGGTGCTTATTTTTCCATTCTTGGGATATTTCACTTAGCAGAATGGGTTCCAGCTCTATCCAGGAAAATACAAGAGGTGCTATATCACCATTTTATTAATTCTCTCATGTATTGATGGGCACATCTTTGCAATTATGAATTGTGCTGCTATAAACATTCTAGTGCAGATGTCTTTTTTATAGAATGTCTTTTGTTCTTTTGGATAGATGCCCAGTAATGGGATTACTGGATCAAATGGTAGATCTACTTGTATCTCTTTAAGGTATCTCCATATTGCTTTCCACAGAGGTTACACTAGTTTGCAGTCCCACCAGGAGTGTATGAATGTTCCTAGCTCTCTGCATCCATACCAACATTTATTGTTTTGTGGGTCTTGTTTTTTAAACTATTCTGACAATCTCTGTCTTTTAATTCACACATTTAGGCCATTGGCATTCAAAGTGGTTGTTGATATAACTGAATTAATATATACTATATGTGTTACTTTTTTCTGTTTATTGAGCTTGTTCTTTGTTGCTATTTTTGTCTTTCATGCTTTTTCTGCCTTTTGTGGTTTTAACTGAGTATTTTACATCAGCAGTCCCCAATCTTTTTGGCACCAGGGACTGGTTTCTTGGAAGAAAATTTTTTCACAGACCAGGGTTGGGGGGAAGATGGTTTTGGGATGATTCAAATGCATTACATTTATTTTGCAGTTGAACTTCTCTGCTAATGATAATCTGTATTTGTAGCTACTCCCCAGTGCTAGCATCACTGCCTCAGGTCCACCTCAGATCATCAGGTATTAGATTCTCACAAGGAGGATGCAACATAGATCCCTTGCATATGCAGTTTACAGTAGAGTTCACGCTCCTTTGAGAATCCAATCCTGCTGCTGATCCGACAGGAGACAGAGCTTATGCAGTGATGCAAGCGATGGGGAGCAGCTGTAAATACAGATGAAGCTTCACTCACTTCCCTCCAGTTACCTCCTGCTGTACAGCCCAGTTCCTAACAGGCCATGAATGGGTTCCAGTGTGCAGCCTGAGGGTTGGGGACTGCAGTTCTACATGATTCCATTTTTTCTTCTTTCTTAGCATATTAGTTATACTTCTCTATAAAAATTTTTGGAGGTTGCCTTAGAGTTTATAATATACATTTACAACTAGTTCAAGTCCATTTACAAAGCACACTATATCACTTCATAGGTACTGTGTGTACCTTATAATAACAAAATAACCCTAATTCTTCCTTTTCATGCCTTGTATCATTGCTGTCATTAATTTCACTTATATATACACGCATACATAAATATATATTTGAACACTTTGTTGCTATTAATATTTTGAACAAACTGTTATCTTTAAGATCAATTAAGAATAAGAAAAATAACATTTTTATTTTATTTTTATTTATTCTTTCTCCAATGTTCTTCCATACTTTATGTAGATAGGGGTTTCTGACCTATATCATTTTTCTTCTCTCTAAAGAACTTCTTTTAACATTTCTTACGAGAGAGGTCTATTGGCAACAAATTCCCTCAATTTTTACATCTTTGAGAAAGTCTTTATACTTCTTCACTTTCGAAGGATAATTTTGCATGGTACAGAATTCTAGGTTGGCAGGTTATAATCTTCCAACACTTTAAATGTTTCACTCCACTCTCTTCTTGTTTATGTATTTTTTTAGAAGAAGTCAGATATAATTCTTGTTTTTGCTACTTAATAGGTAAAGTATCCTTTTTCCCTCAGCCTTCTTTTGAGATTTTTTCTTCATCTTTTATTTTCTGTAGTTTGAAAATAATGTGCCTAGGCATGGTTTTTTTTTGGCCTTTATCTTGCTCAGTGTTCTCTGAGCTTCTGGAATCTGTGATTTGATATCTGACATTAATTTGGCGGAAATTCTTAGTCATTAACATTTCAAATATTTCATTTATTCCTTTCTCTCTTTCTTCTCCTTCTGGTATGTTCATTACAAGTATTTACACCTTTCAAAGTTGTCCCATGGTTTTAAATATTCTGTTCTTTTTTTTATTCTTTTTTCTCTTTGCTCTTCAGTTTTGGCAGTTTCTATTGAGATATCCCCAGGCTCAGAGATTCTTTCCTCAGCTGTGTCAACTTTATCAATATGCCTATCAAAGGTATTCTTCTTTTTACACTATTTTTGATCTCCAGTTTTTTTTTTAATTTCCATCTCTTTGCCTACATTGCCCAGCTGTTCTTGCATACTATCAACTTTATTCATTAGATCCCTTAGCATATTAATTATAGTTGTTTTAAATTCTAAATCTGCATTATATCTGAGTCTGGTTCTGATGTTTGCTTTCTCTTTTCAGACTATATTTTATCTTGCCTTTTAGAAAGCTGTGAAATTTTTTGTTGAAAGGAAGATATGACACATTGGGTAGTAAGATAGGAACTGAGATAAAAGGGCCTTCAGTGTGAGGCTTTATGTTAATCTGGCAGCAGTTAGTTAGGCTATATTTAATATCTGCTGCACCTGTAGGTGATAGGAGCATCAAATTCTTCTAATGTCTTTATTTTTCCACCCTGTTGTCTTCAGGTTTACTTAAGAACTCCTTCTTAAATAGAGTCTGAGCCTTGCAGCTGTTTCAGCTGTAATCCATTATTATTATACTGAAGCCCTGTTGATATGGTGGTAAGGAGTGAGGAAAGGGAATTATTCTATAATCTTATGATTATATTTCAGTCTTTTAGTGGGTCCATGTCAATATGGTGGTAAGGAATGAGGAAAGGGAATTATTCTATAATCTTATGATTATATTTCAGTCTTTTAGTGGGTCCATGTCAATGGACCTTCACAAATATTAATTAATATATTTCTTCACCCTCCCACATGCAACAGGAAGACAGGAAGGCCAAGGGAGTTGAATTTTGGGAAAATGTCCCTCTTGCAGCTGTAATATGGCCTCTGATAAAGTCTTTTTCCTCGCAGAGTAGGCCTTGGTTATGGAGAATGCTCTTTTCTTTTTCTGCCCTCACACACACCTTAGATGGGATGGGATGGGATGACTAGAGTAATCTGGAGTTAAATATTTTCTTTCCCTCAGATCACTTAGACTCTGATAAAATCCTAGCAGAATAGACTCTGATTAAATAATTTCTCCTGAGGGAAGGCCTTATTAAGAAAAGAACATTCTGTCTTATTTCAAAATAGTTTATTTTCCTTCCTCCTTCTAAAAGCACAGGGGGATTTTTCTCTAATATTTACTTCGAGAATCGGGCAGAGCTCCATGATGTAAAACTCACAAAAGTAGGGGAGCCCTGATAACTGAGTCCCTCTGGAGTTTTTATCTCCCAGACTTGTCCACACAGAGCCTTCAGCAATTTGTCATTTACAGTTAATTTTTCCTTACCCCAGTGCTGATTCTTCTGGAGGTAACTGCTCGGGGGTTTCTGCTCTAGTGAGTTATGATTCTTCATGTATACCTTGTTTGGGGGGCAACCATTTGCCCTGTGACTTCATTTCTCATATAGATCTTAGGTTGTTAATTTTTCTGTTTATTCAGTTTTTTACTTGTTTAGATGGAGTAGCAACTTCCAGCTTCTTATATGCCAGACCAGAAACATGAAATTTTCCCTATCATATTCTTGTAACTCTTTTCCCTCCTGCACCTAGTTAATATCCCTGAGATCTGAACTATATTGCAACTTCTCCCAGTAAGTCTTTCCTGATTCACTCAGTACATGTGTATTATAATTGATGTAAACAGTATCTGCCTTTTCCAGTGTACTCTGAGCTCCATGAGATCAGGAACAATGTCTGACTTCCATAACACTTTATTCTCAGTGCCTACCAAAGTCGTAAATAGATTGTACTGAAAGAAAGAAAAAAAGAGATTGTATTATTTTACTAGTGCTATACTCTTAAGGAGTATAGTTTTACAATATGTTTTAATATCTGGTTGGATATATCATCAAACTTATTTTATTTTTAAAATGTAGTTTGAGTATCTTTGCCTATTTAGCAGAGGAAATATTTTATCCAGTTCAATGAGAAATACTATTGGTATATTTGAAATGACTTTGAAACCATAAATAAATGTGGGAAAAAATGACAGCTTTATAATATTTGGCCCTCTGATCCAGGAACGGGGCATGTTCATCCATTATTCAAGTGTTCTTAGATCCCTTTGTTTATTTAAAAAAAATTGCTTGCTTCATCTAGATCCTGTATATTTTTGTTACTGTTAAGAATGAGATCTAGCCAGCCATAATGGCTCATGCCTGTAGTTCCAGCTGCTCAGAGGCAGAGGCAGGAGGATTGCTTGAGCCCAGGAGTTTGAGGGCGCAGTGAGCTATGATTGTGCCACTGCACTTCAGCCTGGGCCAAAGAGCAAGACCCGCATCTCTAAATAAGAATAAATAAGATCTTTATCCACTTATATTTTTGAGAAACTATTGTAGTTTAGAGCAGTTTTCTATTTAATAAATGTTATTATGATGATAATAAGAGTTTATCTTTATCCCATATTCCATTTCCTTTATTATAACACCTTACATCATTATGGTGCATTTGTCACAATTAATGAACTAATACTAATACATTATCATTGACTGAAGTTCACATTTTATTCAGATTTTCTTAGTTTTTATCTAATATATTTTTTCTGTTGCAGGATCACATCCAGGATACCACATTATATTCAATAGCCCTGTCTTCTTAGGCTCCTCTTACCTGTGGTGGTTTCTTAAACTTTCCTTGGTTTTGATGACCTTGATAGTTTTGTATTGGTCAGGTATTCTGTAGAATGTAACTTGACTGGGATTTGTCTAATTTTTTTATGATTAGACTGGGGTAATCTGTTTCTGGAAAGAAGACCACAGAAGAAAAGTGATATACTTATCACATCACATCAAGGCTACATATTATCAATATGATTTATCGCTATTAATGTTAACCTCAATCACCTGGTTTGAAGTGGTATTTGTGAGGTTTCTTCACTATCAAGTTACTTTTTTGGGTCTCTTTTTCCAACACTCTACTTTGGAAGAATTTACCTTATGTTTTTAACTCAATATTTTCTATTTAAATGAAAGTTATTGATTTTAGTATTTATATATTATTTAAAATAATGCTAAATTATAAAGAGGAGAGGGTCATCAAAAATATTTACCAATTACAAAATATCAATGAGATGTTAGACCTCATAAATAATGCCTCAGGAAATCTCTTTTTTCAATTTCATTTTACAAAAATACACTTACTTTGCTATGGCTTACCAGGATTACTATAATTAAATTCTGGAAATATTGAATTTGTGGCCCCAATATTTTATGACTTCATAAAATAGTAATAGAAATTCAGGGCAAATGCCAGTTTATGAGACTCACAGAAAATCACCCTGATTAAAATTTTATTCATTTGGCAGTGTTGATGTATGGCAAGAGACACCCTGTCCAGCTCCATGCCTATTGTGTTTATTATGATGCATAATTTGACTTTTTACTAAATATTTCAGTTAACTCTCTATATTAGTTATATATTTCTGCCTAAGAAATTACCCCCACAATTTAGTGGCTTAAAATAACAAACATTTATTATCTGAACAATTTCTGCGGATCAGGAATGTGAACATGACTTAAGTGGGTGCCCTTCAGGTTCTCCCATAAGGCCACAATCAAGATGTCAGTCAAGGCTGTAGTCATTTCAAGGTTCGATTGAGGAAGAATCTGCTTCCAACCTCACTGTGGTTGTTTGCAGAATTCAGTTCCTTTTGGGCCGTTGCACTCAATAAGAGAGCCTCAATCAGTTCCTTGCTGGCTATTGGCTGGAGTTCACCTACGGTTCCTAGCCACATGGTTTTCTTCAGCATAGCAGCTTATTTCATCAATGTGAGCAAACTGAACCGGCAAGAGAGAGAATGAGACGGCTAGCAAGATTGAAGTAATAGTCCTTTGTAACTTAAGTATGGAAGTGACAGTCCACAACTTTTGCTGAATTCTATTTATTAGAAGCCAGTCATTAAGGCCAGGCCACCCTCAAGGAGAAAGGATGACACAAGAGTGTGACAATGGAGAACTATGTCATAAGTTGCCTACCACATTATCCCTATGACGTTCCTCCATATAGGAGGATTGTATATTCCTATTCTATTGACCAAAGGAATGACCGACCAAAGGAATGACCACATGATTTGCTTTGGCTCATGAAATCTGTACAGAAATAAAACACCTTATAATGTTTTAAGGCATTTAAAAGACTATATTATAAAAATTACTTCAGAGAATCACTTCTGGAGCTAGGAGGTTGGTAAATCCCCTCCCCCAAAAGCAAAATTGTACGCTTGAAAATAACTCCCAAGTATCAAAATCAACTGAAGGCATAGAATCAACTAAGAAACTTGTATTCAAGAAAACTACTGAACCTTGGGTATCAACAATGGTAGTTTATGGCATTTTAGCCTGGGTTGCTCCCACACTGCTCCTAGGACAGGGTGGACCACAAAAACCATCATTGTTATGCAGAGTGAACTGGCTTAATTTGGAGCAGAGTAAGAAATCTTCACATCCAGGGCATTGTCAAAAACAATAGTGATCTTCGTAACAAATAATTGGGGAAGGACAACATCACAGCTAGCCTTGGGTTGTAATTAAGGTTAGAACAAGCAATAGATCAACAGACTAGACAGAAATTTAATGGAGATAAATGAAGAATGAGACAGCCTTCCTTATACTAAATACAAAAATTAACTCAGAATGGATCCAAATATAAGGACTAAATGTAAGGCACAAATGTAAGAACTAAAACTATAAAACTTCTAGAGGAAAAGGTAATAGAAAATCTTTCATGACCTTGGAATTGCTTGGATTAGTCAGTGTTCTAGGATATAACACTAAAGACATAATCTGTAAAAGAAAAAATTGATAAATTGGAATTCATAAAAATTTAAAAATTTTTTGGGCCTCAAAAGACACTGGCTGGGTGCAGTGGCTCATACCTGTAATTCTAGCACTCTGGGAGCCCGAAGAGTTGGAGGATCACTTGAGCCCAGGAGTTCTAGACCAGCCTGAGCAAGAGCAAGATCTCTGTCTCTACAAAAAAATAGAAAAATTAGCCGGGCATCGTGGGGGGCACCTGTAGTCCCAGCTACTCGGGAGGCTGACGCAGGAAGATCACTTGAGCCCAGGAAGTTTGAAGTTGCAGTGAGTTATGATGATGTCATTTCACTCTAGCCTGGGAAACAAAGCGAGACTCTATCTCAAAAAAACAGAAGACACTATTAAGAAAAATGAAAAGATAAGACACAGACTGGGAGAAAATATCTTCCAATTGTAGATTTGATAAATACTTTATCCACAATATATAAACAACTTTTACAATTCAATAAGGAGAAGATAACACACAAAATGGGCAAAGGATTTGAATAGACATTTCACCAAAGACATTGCTAACAAGCACAAGAAAAGATGCTCAACCACATTAGTCATTTGAATTAGAAAATGCAAATTAAAATTGTAGTGGGAAACGACTTCATACCCATTACAATGGCTATAATAAAAAAGACAAAAAGTAATAAGTATTAGCAAAGATATGGAGAAACTGTAATTCTCTTATGTTGGTGGTGTGAATGAAAAATGATTTGTCATTTTGTAAAGGTTTTACAGTTTCTTAAAAAAATTAAACAAAAATTTTTGATACAACCCAATATTTCCACTCTTAGGTATTTACTCAAGACAAAATAAAACATATGTCCACACAAGTCTTTTACACTAATGTACCTATCAGCTTTATTTGTAATAGCCAAAATTTTGAAACAATATAAATGTCCATCAATTGGTGAATGATTAAAAAATATATTATATCCATACAATGGAAAATTATTTGACAATAAAAGGAAACTAACTACTGACACAGGCTACAGCACAGATGACCCTCAAAAGCATGCTAAGTGAAAGTCAGACATGAAAGATTACATAGTATATATTTCCATTCACATGGAATATCCATAAAAGCCACATTTTTAGACAGAAAGCAGATTAATTATTATCTGGGGCTGGAGGTAGGAATAAAGATTCACTGTAAATGGGCAGGAGAGATGTTGTGAGGATAATGGACATGTTCTAAAAGTGAATGATAAGTTGCATAATTGCTTAAATTTATTAAAAATAAAATTGTATATTAAGAATGGCTAAATTTATGGAAATTACACCTCAATAAAACTGTTTTTACAAAGGAAAACATCTGTGTATGGTTTTCAAGTCTCTCTTCTCTGCGTCAAGACGATCAGTTATCTTCCAGATAGGGGCTCTTTCAATAGGCTGGGTCCCAAAATTCAGACAGGTGTGGAGCAGAGATGCAGTCAACTCATGATGGCTATGAACAAGAAAACAACTTTTGTTGCTGTAAGCCACTGAGATTGAGATTTGGGGATCATTTATTAGCCTATCCTGACTGACACATTTATCTTTCTTTCTAACAAATAAAATATATTACTATATATCTATGTCAAATTTTTCAATGCAGAATTTCCATTTAAGAAGGAAAATTATATACAACTATTATGTACCCATAATTATTAATGAAAATTTAAAAAATTTATAAAAGAAGTAAAATTATTACTAAATGTGTTTTCTGTAATTTCATAACATAACTTTATGGTTTTTAAATTAGAAATACAAAATTTTTTATAACAATTTAGTACTTCATGTAACTTCAAATTATATAACAAAATTATTTACACATATTTACATAACACTTTTTTGAGAATATCCTAATGAACAAGAAAGACAAGGATCCTAACTTCACAAAGTTTATAATCTATAAAAAATGTTCATTATCTCTTTGTCTGATCTATTTAAAGCAACTAAATTTTATTTTCATATTTCATTTTAATTTTTTTAAAGGAAGGAACTATGTGATCAACCTTTTAGTTTAAACTTCTGTGACTATGACTTCTGATTTACCAGATAATTTTTATAATGTGTATTTTAATTTGTAGTCATTTTTTATTTCTACCAGCAGATGGAACCCTTTAGATTTATTTGTCTCTTAAACACAGCAATATATAAACCTTTGGTTTTTTTCATTATTAAGAATTCTTTTTTCTTTGATTTAACATTTATTTCTAAAACAGAAGTTAATGATAGTAGACAAAAATGGTCATTCCACATTCCTCCCCAAAAATCTTCACATTAATGAAATTCACATCAGCATATTCAATTAAAGTTATAAGTTCATAGACACTTTGTCACAGAACACCTGACATGGGGTAAATTCTTAAGACATACTTCGTGCTTTCAGTGATGAAAAAAAAAATGTATGAGCTAAAAATAAAGAGGTGTCTATCCTCCAGACTAGGAGTTGACAAACTTTTTCGTAAAATGTCAGATAGTAAATATTTTAGGATTTGTGGGCCTTAAGGTCTCTACAGAAAGTATTCACCTCTGCTATTGTGCAAAAACAGTCATAGACAATATGTGAACAAATGAGCAGGGCTGTGTTCCATTACCATTTTATATGCAACGAAGGTGGGCAAATTTGGTCTTCGGGCCAGTTTGCCCAACCCCTCTCTAGGCTAGTGACTCTTAAACCTGAGTGTACATCACAATCACCAGGAGAGCATGTTAAAACTCAGATTGCTAGGCCAGACCTCCAAAGCTTCTGATAAAGCAGATCTCTGAAGGGACTCAAGAATCTAATAAGCTTCCAAGTGGTGCTGCTGCTGCTGGTCGCAGGAGCATACTTTACTCAGAAACCCCTACTCTATCCTGTATTCCACAGAAATGGAATTACTATGTTAAGGCTTTTGATGGATATTGGAGTTATTTTGGTTATAATCTCATCTTTACTGTATCAGAAGGCCAGCTTCACTATACCCTATCCAGCATTGGACATTCCAGGCAGTTTTCTTCGTTTAGGTATAAAACAGAAAGTGTTAATGTAAAAAAAAAAAAAAAAAAAAAAAAAAACTCTGCAAAATAATTTAAAGAGGTTTATTCTGGGCTAGATGTGTGTAACAGGGCCAGAGCACATGGCATATAGGTTACAAGCTACAGATGGTTTTAAAGATTCCTCGATTTGTAATTGGTTAAAGAAATGACGCTTTGTCTAAAGGCTTGGAATGTTTTAACTTAAGATGTCTGCTAACCACAGACAAGCCATTGGATTGGCCAAATTCTGCATTCTCTAAAGTGTTACGATACTTGACAGAAACAGTTGTATACCTCTCTGTGAAGGTGTGGAGGAAAAGCCCTGTCCAAGCACTAGGGCACAGGATACCGGATGCTTTTGCTTCTGTAACAAGCTACAGATGTGCTTCCATGGCTTCCATAGCAGCCCTTGCCCCAGGAAATTTTTCCCTAAAGGCTGAGTGGAGAAGGGAGACACTTACAAGCTTCTTCTTTGCTTGACTTTGAAAACAGTTTTCAAAAACTGATTCTTCCATATCCTGGACTGGACAGTTCAGGCTAGACTTTATTTATGAGCAAAGTTGTAGCTTTCTCCTTACAGAGCTTTTATCCCAGAGGCCCGTGTGGGCTTATCTCACAAGAGTTACAAGTTTAACAGAGACCTGGAAATCTATCAGGCTTCATTAAAATTTATTATGGAGAAAAAGTGGAAAAGAAGCAATATTGACTATAGTAAAATCAAAGGTTCTGTCCATAATCATAAATTTTAGGACTGTCCTCTGTTCTCCACTGCCCTGAAATTGATCTCAGTCAAAAATTTGAGAAAGAACTCAAATCTTTCCCTACGCCACTACCCATAGCTGGGCATTTCACCAGTCTCATGGACCCTGGAACTAACACTGAGAGAATACTGGGGTATTCACCCCAAAGTGATTGAGTTTCTACCACTCAGCAGAGGGGTCTCAAAGTCAAAATTAAGGTCAGTTGAAAAATCCGTGTTGAAAGTTATGTTTCTCCCAAGCTGACAGTGTGGATTAAGATTCAAGCCCAAATTCCTGTAACTTTCTGTTACCCCACTGCCAGGTATGGCACCACTCACTACGGTCCCCCCTCCCTGTAAAGGATATTCAGAATCGACGGATAAAATTGATGTAAAAACATGTCTACACAGTATGAATTGTTTTCAAATAGCTGGGTTATTGATGGAAATAATTTTACATCATGTGTTTAATTGAGTTGATAGTTAGAAGAAGCCCAAATAGTTAAATAGTTGATCCACGAGCTCTCAATGGTCATATCGTTGCCGGCTTGACCAAATTTATAGAGAGAATAACAGAAGCAGATTCAAGTTTCTGTATTTATATTTCTTGCTTGAACTTCATGATGAAAAACATAAAACTGTTCTGAGTTATTTTAACATTAAACACATTCATCCTTGGAATTGGAAAATGCTAATGCTTTCCTATGCCCATATGCTGAATAAAATTGAAAGTAAACAGAGCTAGCATATTTTGGGAATTGCTACTATAGTCGTCAAAGCAATTAAAAACTCGTTTCAAGGTGGTTATTATAGCAGTATTTGTTGTTATTTATATGTCTGAAGAGGAGACACTCTGTAGTGGTATATTATACTACATATATTAACAACATAAAAAGAACCAAGAAAAATTATTCATCTCACAAGTGCCAATGTTGGTTCTTAAAGCCCAAAATTTTCAGATCCAACATCTACAGAAAGATGAAGTCCTTTCTGTACTATCACAAATTTAATATTTTCAAATAAAATTATCTTTCTTGGCATCAAATAGCATAATAGATTAAGAATAATAATGTTTGATTGTTTGGCTCATTCCTATATGAATCTTCATTTGTTTGACTAGATTGCCATAGCCTTCTCATAAATTAAAAGGCTTTTAAAAAATTAATAGTACAGTTTGTTCTAGACTATAACATCGTTTAATATTTCTGATATATTTACCAATGGAGAAAGAGAAAAAATTAAGTTCTGTTGCAACAACTTTACTTCTATTACGCTAAATATCATCCTAAAATATTTTGTAGAATACGATTTTGCTAGAAAATTCCTCAGTCAATTAACATTTTCCCTAGTTATATAATTGTTTTTATATGAGAATTTTATTTCTTCAGCCACAGGGTAAACACATGGAGGACAGAGGAAGAATGTTGTATAGGGTTTTTATATCTCCAAATGTCACATGCTGTACCTCATGTCTGGGCAAATCTCATTCTGTATCTCAAGAAGCTTTTATATGTACTTCCCTCTTTTCCTTGAAAACATGTTAACCATAGAACACCAAACTAAAGGGTTATTGCAATAGGATAAAGCCAAAATTACTGAACGGATTGTGATGGGCAAATCACAGCAGTGACTGTCAAGCTTACAAATGCCCTAAACATATTAATGGTGGTCATCCTTTCCCTGTGCTACGAGGAGTGGTGGATATAAAAAGTATCTGTATAGTCTGAACCTTCTCCAGGATACTGTAACAGCTACACTGACATTTCTGGCCAGCTTCGTGAGGCCAAGATCCTTCCACAAAGGGAGTCCTGATCTTGGATCCTGGGTCACACCTTATACTCTGTGTGCATTTCCTGATCCTGTCAAACATCTACGCTATCCAGCATTTTCTATAGCTCTCCATGAGCGTTGCTTGACATTATGGGAATGTATTAGAAAGTCTCAGCTACCAATATATTTGTCTTTCTAATAGATGCCTGGGACTCTTTTCTTTGTGGTTTTAATACCTGGTTTTCTAATCACTACATTGGATTTATCAGCCACACTCAGAGCTTAGAGCAATAACGATTATGTGTACTCACAGAAGGAGACAACTTCTTCCTCATCAGAGTTTTTAGTTTGATGAGTCTTTTGAGTTGTTTACAACCTGTCTTGGGCTTTAAGGGAACCGCTTCACTTTGCTGGAATGAAGTCTGTGCCTGTCAGACCCACAGTTGCATTCTGGTTAATGCTAACACATCTACACACTTATTTTGAAGAAATCTGCCTATGTCAGTTAGCTCATGCTACGTGACAAAGAACCTCTAAATCTCAGTGGTATTTATTTAGCTCATGCCTCAGTTGGTTCACTAGTGCTTAGCTAATCTAGGGGCTGACCCAGCTGGGACACCTATAACCTACATGTCTTATTCTTGTCTTGGGTCCAGCAGGCTGGTCTAGGTCCATACTTCCCATGGTAATGGTAGAACTGTGCACACTGAGAGGAGGAAACATGCAGGTCCTGTTGACTGAGTCCCCACACTTCTGTGTCATTCTTTTGACTAAAATAAGTCACATGGCCAAGCCAAAAATCAACCTGAAGGATGGGAAAATATATTCTGCCTCTTCAGCAGGAGGAATGTGAAGTCCTGTGGCAAATGGCACAGATACAGGAGGGGTAAAGAGCTGGGGCCATTAACGCAATTCATCAAATTGCCACGAGCTTTACCTTAACCATAAATCACCTTGCTGTGGCCACAGGATCACGCTACCTTCACATCACTGACCAGGTTAACACTCAGCATCTGACCCAAGAGCTGCCATCTACTGTGACTATCAATTCATGAGGTAGCCCAGCACAAGAGTTCCGTCCAAGAAGAGAACGTAGTTTCCATCCTAGGTGCTTAGACTAACCATAACAGGAAGACAAACGCAAAGCTGTTGGTAAATGTGGTTTCTACCAGTGGATGGAGAAGCAAAGGAAATTGATGTGTACCTTTCCTGGAGTGAAAGTCCCTTAGCTCCCTAACACTTTCTCTTTGCTAGTAATCCTCCCCTTTCCTCCTCTCTAGTTGATATGAGGATGGGATGTGACAATATAGTCAGATTATGCTTATCTCCACTCTGAGACTATAATCCTTACATAAAAACCCACTCAGTGGTGGGAAAAAAATTGCTCCTGGCTTCACCTCTACAACCAGAAAATTAGTCCTTAATTAGACTAATTATAATAAATGCTATAAGTGTTTTTGGGCTCACAGTCAAATTTTTTAAAATTATGTTTAAAATGTGAGTAAAGATAAAAGCTGTTTTTTAGCTACTATTCAGTCCAACACTTTTACATTAGAATCTCTCCTGCCTACTCTCTTATGGCTCATCATTCAGGACACAGTTCAAATCTCTCTTTGATATTAAGTCTCACTAAGTTATCAATTCCATATTAAGTACTTTCTTCTTTGATCTCCCAGAGGATTTACTGGCTCTATGCTTACTACTGTTTTTATGTTGGTTATGGTGCCCCCTGCCACACACTAACACAGCCCTATGAAAGGAGGCATGTCCTTCATCACATATCACACCCTCTTACCCACAGCTCTACCAAGCACCCTGCCCGCAGATGAGTAAGTAAGGAATGGTCATCTTAGCCAAGGCCAGCTAATCCACCCATTGGCCAATGGCTGAGTGGATTAAACCTCAGCTTAAATGAGGTTTGAATAATTAGCTAAGTCAAACAGATTTACTCTCAGAAATTTGTACTTGAACTGTAGAAGAGAGGAGGACAGAGAAGATGACACAAAGAAAAAGACACAGACAGCAGCCACAGATCATTAATGGTAGACCACTGGTGCAGGAGTCCTTCCAGCTGCCTTGAATCTAGAACAAGCCTCTGCTCCTATCTTCCTATGATGTCATGGCATGATCTTTATCTTGGAGCTCCAAGAGATCCCATCTCTCTTATCATTACACGAATTCTAATAAAAACCCCCAGTGAGTCCATATGACTGGAAATGAAAATTACTGACTAAAATAGCCATTTATCACATGCTCTTTTTTGTCTTTTGTTGCATGTTGCATGCCTGTCTTCTTATGTGTTGAGACTATTAGTTGCTTAAGGGAAGAGATGTTATTTATCTTCCCACAACAGCTAACACAGACTTCCAACACATTGAGAACCTCAGGAAGAACATAATGAATTGGATTAACACAAGTCCCAATATTCTTTCTAAAATCAATTTTAAAATTATATCAAAATGTTTTCGTCATATGCTGTTTTCAAAAATGATAGCCGAATTCTTCTTTTCAGATATGGGATGTCCTACAAGATGACTTCCCAGAGAGTAGAAAGAACAGTTTATTTAATCTATTATTTTTTCCTGCATTTGCTTTTCCTCCACTAAAGAGAATCAACCAATAACTTCCTTGAACCACTTCCTTGGTATGTATTCACAGAACCAAATGTCTGCTGGCAAAACTTTTCATCCCTCAGTTCTCTGCACAAATAAAAATCATACCTGAAGGTGAAAAAAGAAAAAGAACTATAGAGTGGCACAGTGAGAAATGAGGGTGAGCCAGAAAATACTGGGTAAGTGTATTGTCAGCTGTGCGATCTCCCCTCCTCTAGGCACAGACACTTTGGGGAAATCAAGCAGGGGAGGAGGGGTATAATCTCTCAGCCTTCATCTGTACACTGCACTGATAGCACACTAGAGGCTCATTATATGTAAGTATATAGAGTAACTCTACAAGGCTTAAGTTTTTCTCAAGTCTATGTTATTTTGACATTTCAAACTATTAATCTTTAATAGAAAAGATAAATCAAAGTCAGGTTACCTTGGAAGTATTTTATTTAGCAATATTCTTAAATTACATCTCATAACTTTGATCCTTCCCTGGAAGTCTATACTTAAACTGAAACTTTAACAAATTTTAAAGCTTCAAATTCACTTTAAAAATATTCATAAAAGATACAAGAAAGGCACAATACACTTTTAAAACGTATCCAGGATCAAATTACTTGCTATTTTTTCTAATTAAAAAATTTGCATAAGTATTCTTCCTAATCCTAGAGGCTATCCTGTGTGTCCTTTTTCTTTAGATTTAAGTCCATGTGCCCATCACATTTCTGTCCTTTGAAAGCCATACTAACATTTTATGAAAGGACTGGGAGAAACTGTCTTTTTCTACCAATTTCTTCCAAAACATGATTTATTCTCTTGCACCTTTCATTTCCAGAAAAACATATTGTTTCTTTCTTTGTAAGGAATGCTATTGCTATAAATCTCAGATTTTCCTTCCAATTGGAAAATATTGTCTAATCTTTTCATACTCTAAATAAAAATTCAGCTATTACTGTTCAAGAATTCTACAATGTAATTGTTCTAGTCTGGTTGTCTATGGCAGTAGACAAAACTAATTTTCATCAAAGATATAAAATAGGGTATGTAGTCTAAAAGCACATTATAGTACACAGATATTGTTTGGCCCACTCCTAAAACTCCTCTCTGCCTATGGAGACCCACTCACCTTACAATTCAATTGGGCCTAGATTAGTTTGAGACTTGAGTTAGCCTATGAAACTCTCCCAGTGGGAAAGCCCCTCAGGGCTTTTGGTGGAACAGTAGAGAAATATGCATTCTATCTTTCTGGGATTGTGGGTATTACTTTTTTGGTATCCATCTCCATTGTAACCCATTATTTGTCAGCCATTTGGCTGGGGTAGAACTGATACAACCCCTAGCTCCAGAGATGCTTATCCTGCTTAGTATAAGCCAATCAGTAGAGTCCTATCCCCCTTGCCCTAGATACTGGGCCCAGGATTGGGCAACGACCTAAGCTGGTCCTCACAGAATGAAATACAGGGCTTCTAATAATTGAGGGGAAGGATTTGTTCTTTTGCTCTGATTGATGTGGTGTGCATCTGTGAGTACTAGAACCATTATAGTTATAGCTGACACATAAAGAAGAGCTAAGACAATCCCAGAGAGTTTGATCAAACCACATCCAAAGCTTCACTACTTCACTACATCTGGACTTTATCTGTTATGTGAGCCAATACATTTATTATTTAAACCAGTTTGTGCTGAAGATCATGTAATGTATGCCTAAAGTTTTCATTAACATCTTTGCCATTACATGGAGAGAGCCCACCTGAGAATAAAGTCGAAGTGAAGAAAAGCAGCACTGGGAAAGAAAGCAGAACAGATTGATTGCTGGTGACATCATTTGAGGTCCCTTCTTCATTGTAAATTAATGCAGTATCCTTTCTTATTTAAATTAATCTGAGTTGGGTTTCTTCTACTTGCAAATGTGGAATGCTAACTAATTCAGTAGTGTTTCTGGTTTGTAGGATTTTTAGAGGCTCTGAGACAATTATTTGATTATTCTTTCGTTGAAAGGACAATCGTGAGAACTAGAGTTGAAAACAGAACAAAGATAGAAAATAAACATCATGATTTTTCAAAACTAAGTTGACTATACTATAACCCCTGGTCAGAAAAACTTGTTAATTTTCAGATCAAATCACCAATTTACTACTTTAATGAATAATAATGACTAAAGAATACAGAAAAGTTCAAAAATGGCTTAAATTCTGTCGCCCTCTTAATACCTTAATGCCCATTCTATATGCTCCTATAGGGCAATTATTACTTGTTCTGTACCCCAGGCTTCAAAGGAGACTCCAGGCTTCCTTTCTTTACCCCCACCAAGATAAAGAAAGATTATGTGGATCAAGACCACGAGCATTGCTCGGCTCCAGGGTTAGTGGCTAAAACATTCAACATGACACAAGAAGTTTGGCATCCCTGTGGCTTCATTTTCTTTTTCTTTATAGTTATTGTTTTTAGAAACCTCTCTTTGATAGTTTCTTTATGAGAGAATCCTACTCTAGGCTTTTCTCTTATTCCATGCATTTATTTTTGTTAGAGGAGCTTTAGCTCCTTCTTTTTAAGAATTATTTTTACCTCCCCTATACTCTGTGCACCCCCTCCATCTCTGCCACTGCCACTCCTAGGCCCTGACAAAAAGACAGAACTTTCTAAGTATCAGGGGAATCAGACAAGCAGACCACTAGTGCAATGGTTAAAACAGATTGAAACAGAGTAGCTACATTAGCTGATATTTCAACCAGCCTATGAGAAAAAAATATTATGAGTCAAGTTCTATCCCACAATCAAGGATATCTCTGTCATAACCTGGATGTCTGTCACAGTAAATTATTTGATATTACTGGAATTCACTATGCTTTTAACCTCTCTAAGCCTCAGTTTCTCATTTGTATTAATGGAGATAATAATTGTATCTAACTCATAAAGTAATTATAAGAACTAATTGTATATGTAGAACCTAGGCACAGAGTAAGCATTCAATAAATGTTGGGTATTGGAACATATCTCCACTATGGCCCTTAGTAGATTACAATAGAATTATTACATTTCATTCAGTAGACTGCATGATCCATAAGGGCAAGCACCCTTACTAATTTGTCTTTATATACTAAATATTTAGCAAAATTAGGATGTTCTAAGTAAAAATTTGTTTAATACATAAATAATGGAATGTTAGAGTTCAAACTTCTATTTGTCATAAGGTGAAATAGGAAAAAGACTTTTCTTAAAAATATTTGAACCATATACAAATCATATTCAAATCATCACATGTAAATGCAAATAACAATGTAATAAAGTGATAATTTTCAAGATATGTGCTCTACATTCTCACCAAATCAAAATATCCTATTGCTTTTGAACTTGAAGGGTAGGTAGTATAAACAACAAAGAAAGCAAACACCCACCTACTATATACAAATTAAAGTAAATCAGGGTGTTGATAATGAGAATTAGAAAGTAGGTCTAGGGTCTTTCCTTACCTTTCCCTTGGTCTTCTGTTCCTTTATGAAGGAACTCAAATTTACTTCAGTCGTATATTCTAGATCTCCTACACTACTGATATGAGGAGCATTAAAATGTCTGAGAATTAAAAAGAAGTAGAAGAGGTGGCAAGAGCTGTGAATCCTTTAGGATCTGTTTACTTGTAAGGGACCACTCCTTTGCCTGTCCCCAAATCCAAATCATTCCAATTTCCTGAGAATATAACCACAGATTGCATGTGCTTTGTTCTTACATGCTTTAAACAAAATCCTTGGACATTTTTAAAGCTCTGGGCTCTAAAACCAGCTTTCTGGCCCATAATGAGCTTATGGGTACTGGTCATAATAACAGATGTATATGGATTCAATGAATATTTTTCATTCAAAATGACAGTACTGTAGTCTCACAATTTTGAATATTATTTACAAAGTGTATAGCCTATGAAGGTTTGGAGGAAGTGATAAAATTAGAAGGCAAGAAAAATATTTTTCATGGTGACTTGTTTAAAAACTGGAAAAAAATTTTCAATTTTTGGGGGGTTTATAATCTCTAAATATGCCAAGAAAACCAAGTTAAACATAATATACTTGTATATTGTTAAACAAATTTAGTACATATCTGTAAAAAGGGTTGAAAATAGGCATACTATACATTTTTTGAAATGTCTAACCCTCATACTTAAAAGCTTATTGTCATTTTCCTTGTGGCTTCCATATTTTCCAAAGATTTTTATGAGGATAGCCATTTAAATTTGAATCTCAGGAAGGCATTCTGTTTTGAAACTTTAAGTATCCTTGGCATCTAGAATATCATTCATTTAGGTGGATTTCATAAACCTGGAAACATTGAAATTCTAACTAAGATGTTGAAGAAACATTGGCGTTACCAAAGGAGGTTTTAGAAAAATCCTCTCTGGAGATTTAGCATGGATCAAATTAATTTTCTGCACAAATAGTCTTGAGTACACAATTTGAAAAAGGGAATTAATCTCCTAAACTTCCTTTATGTTCTCCCCTACCAGGTGATGATTTTTAGTATTTCTTTATGTAGAGGCATGATTCACTTTTGACATGGTTCACAAAGTTAGTGTTCTCTGTCATAATGTAAAGTCATATTCTTCAAGAAAAACAAGTCTCCAAAGGTCCTTTTGCTCCTTTCTGCCCATTACAAGTAAACAAATAATAAAATAGCTCTCTGTTAGAGAAGAGGCTTGCAGGATTTAAGGAGGGAGATAAAGAAAGAACTTGATGGAGTTCATTGCCTTTCCTCCAACCCTAGCTTCCTGGCTGCAATTTTTGATCAAACACCATTGCATTTTCCATTCATTTGCAAAAGATATGTAATTAATCCTTTATAAACAGAGCTATTTCCACACTGAAACCTGTTGTATGACTTTGAAAGATGGTGGTCTATTCCCCTAAAAACATACAGCAATGTGCAAATACTGTTTGTATTTGTACAAATACAACCCCACCCACCCCAATCCTCAAAGGTCTACGCTTGAGAAATAGTCCAGAAATCCTTCAGTTATAGAAACCCAGTGGCTCAGTCCTTGGGTTATAGAATTACAATATTAGAAAGATCTACTCAAAGACTGCTGCTAAGACCTAGGGAGATATGTCTAGAAAATTAAGTTCAGTTTCAAAAGTGACAGTCCTACATTCCTTGGGCCTTTTGAGAGTGAAACAAGAGTGGCAAGAGGCTTTCTGTAGTAGACTGAATAATTGTCCTCTCCCCCAGGAGATGTCCACATTCTAATCCCTGGAACCTGAGAATGTGTTACAGAGCAAAAGGGACTTTGCAGATGTGATTAAGTTAAGGATCTTGAGATGGGGAAAATGTCCTGGTTTATCCAGGTGAGCCTAATGTAATCACAAGGCTCTTCACAAGAGGGACGCAGGAGGGGTAGAGTCAGAGAGGTATTGATGAACTGAAACAACAAAGAGAAGAGCTTTTCCTGGGCAAGCTGAATTTTTCAACTACTTTTTCCTGGGGCAGTATCTGTTGAGTCTGTGCATGTACTGAGGGTAAGGCTTGCCACAGACAGAGTGACTGACTCGAATAGCATAAAGAAGAAACAAGTGAAACTTTTGCTGTTTGTGTGATCTCTACAGAAGCTCCAAACACATAACTGGCAAGACCAGAAGGACTGACTGCTCAGCTGAACCCAGCCCAAATCGGTAACTCTTACAATCAGGAACATGTAAGATGGTGGTTGTTTTAAGCCACAAAGTTTTGGAATGATTTGTTACACAGCAATAGATAAGGTATAAAATTCTAAAATTCCCAAAATGTAGGAAGAGAATTTGGATCTATGTATCTAAAAAAAAATGATAAATACACAAAATCATTGTAAATACAATTATATAGCTAATAAATACATAAATAAAATAATCTGATCACAAGAAAATATGATGCTGTGATGGACACTAATTATGGCCACTTTAAAAAGACATGATTAAAAAATCACACTATTTACATTCATAAAAATAAATTTAACAATCTAGAAAGAATGAATATTTTTCTAAGAAAATTTAAATGATCAAAATGACTCAAAGAGAGAGAAAAGTACAGTGACCAAAAACTATAGAATTCAGAACATAGAACAAAATCTATCTTTTTTTTTTTTTTTAAATTTTTTTAATTTATTTCAGCATATTATGGGGGTACAGATGTTTCTGTTACATATGTTGCCCTTGCCCCCACCTCCCTCCCTAAGTCCGAGTTTCAAATATGTCCATCATTTGGGTGGTGCACA
>CAUYSK010094103.1:0-14461 GCA_963575035.1 Avahi laniger | reverse complement strand
GGGACTACAGGCATGCACCACCATGCCCGGCTAATTTTTTCCTATATATTTTTAGTTGTCCGATTAATTTCTTTCTATTTTTAGTAGAGATGGGGTCTCACTCTTGCTCAGGCTGGTTTCGAACTCCTGAGCTCAAACAGTCCACCCGCCTCAGCCTCCCAGAGTGCTAGGATTACAGGCGTGAGCCACCGCACCCGGCCCCAATTTGTTTATTTATAATGCTCACCTCACCTACTAACTTCTTTTTATCAGATTCTGCTAGCTTCCTATTGGAACACAAACCGTATTGCACACTCAAGTGTATGCTGCCCTTAAAAGAGCGAAAAACATGTTCTTTTGAAGACTGTGCACATAATAAATATCCATTATCGAGGGAAGAGTGGGGGCCTTTTTAAGCATTAAGGATCTCACATAAGATTTACTAAAACAAAGAACTATATGGGATAGGGAATTACAGAACTGACTGAGTAGCCAGATTTTGCCTAGAACTTTGTGTTGGAATTAAATGAAGAATACCTCTTAGGATGGACTATATCCTTTAGAAGAAACCACAATGTAGCATGTGGGAAACAGGTGAGAACATAGCTCACTATGAGCTTTAGGAATGACTTTGGAAGTACCACATGGGATACATTAAGATGACAAGAAACTGGAGCCAGGAGACTGTAGGGAAGGAACAGTCATGTTCAACAGAAAGAACACTGGACCTGGACTTGCTTGGTGGCATTGCAATTGAAAAAGGAAGAAATAATTTAGCCCCATGGGCTTCAAACTTTTTGGGTGATAGCCCTCTTAGAAAATCTGATAAAAGCTGTAGACTCTTTCCTCAGAAAGGGAGTCCATACATGGGTACGCAATTTTACATACAATTTCAGTAGGTTTACAGACCTTGTAAGGTCATCCAAGGGCCCCAAATTAAGCAATCCTTGTCTAAAAAGAGACTATTACCAGGTGCAGTGGTGCATGCCTGTAATCCCAGCTACTCAGGAGGCTGAGGCAGAAGAGTCTATTGAGTCCAGGAGTTTGAGGCTGCAGAACACTAGGACCACACTGGTGAGGAGCCACCACACTCCAGCCTTGGCAACATAGCGAGAACCCCATCTGTAAAAAAAAAAAAAAAAATTAATAAAATAAAAAGAGACTATGGAGGTTGAATACATAGAATGTATCCCGTGCAGTAGGGAGCTGAAAACGCCTCTGAGATTATAAGCCTGGATGTTTGGGAGAACTACAGAAAAAGGGATGCCTGGAAGATGAGCTTGTTAAGGACAAGTGTGTTACTCTGTACTCTACCTTTGGTTGGGAATCTTGTAATGATTTGGTTCTTGCCTTCTCTCACTCTACTGAACCCTCTGCTAAGAGACATCTGGATTAATTTTAGTGAATGGAGAACAATTACTCTAGATTTAGTGTACTCGAACACACATGGGCATATTACTTGTGACATAGGACTGAGGAATCCGCATATCTCATTCTTATCATATTTGTATCAATCTTGCATATTTTAATAGCTGGAAATTAATTTCCCTCATTGGTATTCTAAACATGATGAATGTATTCAGTATTCATGTAGCTCGATATAAAACTATATGGAAATTCTAGTACAATTTTAGTAATTAATGTCTGCCAATTATAAAGGGTTACAATTATAGCACTCACAGGGAATTATGCAGTATATGAAAAATATACAAATAATCAGATAAATTAATTTCCGATACCCAGCTCTTCTGATTAATGAAGAAAACTAATTACTAGGTAATCATAATGTGAAGGATATAATAAATGGTCAAGACCAAAGAATACTTTATTTTCAGATAAAAAAAATATGAAGGCAGTTTAGAAGACTAAATAATGAAATCATTGTTAATATCAATTAAATATTAAATATAAGCTATGTATCATTATGACATTTTTGACATGATAAGACATTTGGGTCAACTTTGTAGTTCTAAATCATAAATCATAAAAAAATTTGAAGTGGGAAGAGGCTTTCCTTTAGAAATCATCTAGTCCAACAACATTTTCATTTTGCAAATGAAGAACTGAAACACAGAAAACTTTGTTATTTTCTCAGTGTTCAGTGACTTACCAGAAGAACTGGTGCTCTGGATTTGGAAGAAAACCATTGTTTCACTATTAAGTCAGAAACTATGGTCTTCTCAAATGGTTCTCTTGTGAAGAACTAAGGTGTCAAGGGTGTTGAGTGTTTTTCTTGTCCTTAGGCAAAGGGTATATTTTCCTGTGAATTAACTTTTCTCAAAGTAATGGATAATATATTAGCAACATTATATTCTATAATCCTGCATATATAAAGAATCTTGTTAATGAAGTATATAGCTGTACCATACATTGTCAAGTAGTGGCTTAATCAAAATACTTTAATTTTATAAACCTTACTGACTTCTCTATCTATAGAATTCTCTATATAGTAGGAAGGAAGAATCTGCTGTTTCTGTGTCAAAGAAGAGTCCCACCCCAAACATGTTACAATATTGCAACTTTGATAGATATAATGGGGAATTTAAAAAATGAGAGAACCCAGTTATCTTGTTGCTTACTGACAAAACAGACATTATATACATTATTACAAATAGGTAACATTATAGAACTACAAATACATAAAATGGTACAAAGGATACGTCTGGGATGGTAGGTAATCTGGTCATTGGTTCTTGCCAGAATCTAAAAAGTTACCTGGCTAGGGTAGCTCTTGGCCTTACCTCAGATATCTTTGTCCCTGATACCTGTTTTCTGTCCCTAGGCAGTTTGGCTTAGCCTTCCTCATAAGGAAGGAAGGGATTATAGGATTTCACAGCTGGAAGGGACTCAGGAGTAATGTTTTCTCAGAGTGTTCTGTGACCAACTGCATCAGAATTACCTGTGGTATTTATTAAAAAGAGAATGCCTAGACCCTTTCCCAAACCTACTCAATTTAAATTAGGGATGTAGGAATATGGGTGGCATGATTTAAAAGGCTACCCAGATGATTCTTATACTTGCTAAAATTTGAGGTCTACTGACCAGTGATTCTTAGATTCTGTGTCCACAGAATCAGCATTACTTGGGAAGTCATTCGACATGAAAATTCTCAGTCCTCGCTTTAGCTCGACTGAATTAGAAACTGGGGCGGGGGGCAGTGGCAGTAACCTGTGTTTTAACAAGCCTTCCGGTTGATTGTAAAGTGAGCTAAAATTTGAGAACTATTGATTCCAGACAACCCTTCCACTTGATCTAGAAGGAAACCAAGGTCAAGGTGAGTAATTGGCTTGTTAACTTTAAACACGGGTTAATATTATGAGCAACAAAATAAATCAAAGTGGTCTTTTAGAAAACTAATCCCTGACTCATTTAAAACTTGAGGTACTCCAAACACATATTGTAACTGTCTGTTTCATATTTGTGGGTAAAAAGCTCAGGGATATAACAGTGGCGGTAAAAAAAGAATGAATTTAAGTTTATTTTATTTTAATATGTCTGCATTTTCTTAAAAATCTGTGAAAACTGTGTTCAAGACTGTTCGCAAAAATGAAAGAATTACCTTTAATATGCCGGAAATGCTTTGCATTCATTGGAAGAAAGATTCAATTTAAATCTAAAGGATTATTTCTAGCGTTTATGACATAGCAGAACAGTTTACACAGTTTGTTATTAGAAATTTGACTATAAAATGTTCAATATTATTCAGGTTTTGGATAGGAAGTGTACTTTGTAAAACATTTTAAGATTGCCAATTCAGACATTAGAGCTGGAAAAAGAACTCATTCGGTTTGTAAGGTGGTATCTTTGCCAAAACAGAAGCTTTGTTCACCTGCATGGTGAGAGATGAAATTCTAGTCAAGCGCATGGCTGCTGAAGTTGAAAGTTTCACAATCCCACCACCCCCTTTCTTAAATACAGTTGGCATCTAACCCACTATAAACTTTGCCAGAGAAGGAACAGAGAACCTTGGAGCTCATTGTGCAAATGCTCTGCTTTATGTATCTTGTTTCTTGTAATACTCTCAAATTTCTGAGTGTCAATGAAAAAATGTTCCAGAGGAGAGATGGTCCAGCTTTGAGGTCCATATCCTGTCATTGATTTCTTTGCAACACTCTCATCGACTTCAATGGGAGTTCCGCACTTGGATCAATGTCAGGATATGGGCCCTTACATTTAGATGTGAAAGTGTTTTAATAGTGGTTGGCAAACTAGTGATGAATTAGGGTGAAAGACACAAAGAATTGGCTGGAAACTTTCAGACTTATAAGCTGCCCTTAACCATTAGCAGAGTTATTATTTTTCTAAATGCAGTGGGAAGTTTGTGTATGTTGATTTTGACCAGTAAGTGTCCCAGTACACTAATTATATTACTTGAGTCTATACTGTGTTTCTTATGAAAGTGTGGAAAGTAAGTTCATAAGTGACCAAGCCATTTGAATTATTGATAAATCATCCTCTGGACCAAGGTGTAACAAAAGCATTTGCCTTCCTCTCTTGACTGGAGGCTCATGGCAAGATCCACCACCAGGATCTTATGATTCAGGACATTATTCTATCCCTAAAAATTAAACTGGAAATACTGATGTTTAGCTATTTCATCATTCTCTTTGGATATAAATCTGTTGAGGCAGAGAAGAAACCAAAAAATAAATCCTAAAAATGAATTTTTACCTCTTCTGGTAATCCATTTTAAGTGTTTAGCAGTCATACCATTAGGGATGTTTACTTTTAGCAAAGTACATATACATACATACATAACACATACTGGGGCGCGCGCGCATGTGTGTGTGTGTGTGTGTATGTACATACATAGTCTCTGTCTATATTTCTATATATATTTATATACAGTCATGAACCACATCTATACATACATATATCTATGATATGTACAGTCATGAGCCACATAATGTTTCAGTTGACAACAGATTGCATATGTGATGGTGAGCCCATAAAGATTAAAATGCCATATTTTACTGTACCTTTTATATGTTTAGATATGTTTGCATACACAGATATTTACTATTGTGTGACAGTTGCCTCCAGTATTCTGTAGAGTAACATGCTGTACAGGCTTTTAGCCTAAGAGCAATAGGATATACTGTGTAGCCTCTGTGTAGTAGGCTATACCATCTAGGTTTGTATATATACACTCTGATGTTCACACAAGGAGGAAATTGCTTAACAATGCATTTATCAGAACATATTCCCATTGTTAAGCAAAACATGATTGTACATATATATACATACACACATGTACTATGGTATATATGTATGTGTGTGTGTGTATATATATATATATATAGAGAGAGAGAGAGAGAGAGACAGAGAGAGGTTTTTAATTTCTAAACAGATGTAAAAAATACATGGTCACAATCTCCATTTAAGTGAAAAGGTTAATTAAAATTTTAAGTCTCTGTCTTCTAGGCCAAATGCTACATGTCAGTTGAAGCTTTCTTCACTTGCCTCATTTGCTAAACATCTTATGTCTTTGCCATCCCCTTTCTTCCCTCAGAAAGTATGTTACATTTGTGTTTATTATGGAATTTTACTGAAGTAAAGTCTTAATTTTCCACTGTGAGCACTCCGAGAGCATCCCATGATCATAACAGGAAAGCGCTTAATACTAAATTGGGAGCCAAACGTGGTGGCTACAATTCCCAAATTCTCCACTGGAGTTACTTACTCGATTAAGTCACTGTTCTACAAGCTTCGGTGTGAAGAGTGTTGGTTGCAAATGTTTTCTTTTACTTCACTGTAAATGAAGATTCAGTTATAAACATCTCTTTTCTGACCTTCGTCATAATCTCCTATTGCCTGTTCATCAATTTGAGAGAGGGGCAAAAGTTCAAGGTTTTTATTTCAATTGCATCAAAATATCCATCCCCAGAATGCTCCCATTCATAGAGCAGGCTACAGTTTATTGCTAAAGTTATGCAAGTCTGCTCTTCCAATCTCATCTATATTCTAATGCGTAGCAACGTGGTTATTTCTAGTACAGATAGTTATGTTTAAAATAAACCTAATGAGGAAAGACTTTTGTAGGAAGGAGTGATATATGATTTAATTCTGTGCTTTAGAGCAAAAGGACTGGCACTTATGCTTCCATCTTTCTTTTAAATCTCACACTAAACATTGCATATTCTTACTGCCAGGGTTGTAGAGATTAGTTACTGGAAGAGTACATATGTGGGAAGGGAGGAGGAAGAAAGCCTGTGCCAGGAAAAAGCAGGAAAGAGAATATTTTTGTTAATGGAATAACTGATGAACTCATGATGACAACATTACATAAATGTGTGTACAGAATAGAGGAAAAATGCTAATGTCAATTGAGACATATAAAATGTGGACATTGCCAGATGAATGTTTTCTCTGTATATATAACTGAATATTTTAGTAGTTACTGTCAATCTGTTTTTAAATTGATTTGATTTTAAAGCAAGACTCTCTGCATAACTCTTTGCACAGAGACTGATAGATAAATTCTGACACGGTCCTTTTCTGTAGTTTGATACAGCCAGCTTCCTACCCAGCACTATTTATGCACCTCAAACAAAAACCAAATGGGGAATTAGTACATAGAACAGAAAGGCAAATCCAGTAATTGTTAGGATACCCATTGTAAGCAAGGCCAAACAGCATTCTAAGAAAGAGTGGGATAATTGTTACTATATAGGAAAAAACTAAATATTATTTAGCTCTTACTGTGTTTTTAACTCTTACTAACTCAGTATCTCCATTTACTTTTGCAGCATTTATGTCATTTGCTTTATATGTATCATTTACCTATATAGTAAATAGGTATTAAATTTGTCACTTCAAATAGATTTTGGGCAAAATAATTGAAATTTGTAATGTGTTTGGGATTCACTAATGAAAGAAACAAACCCAAGTAAACTACTTTGATTTAATTGCTCTTTAAAATGCAAGCTTCAAAATAAATTAAACCTGTAACCCTTTTTTAAAAATCCTTTCCAAAGCATCAGGTACAACATATATGATTTTTTTAGACTAGTAGTAGCACAGATATGAACTGAAAGTTTGCTAACTTAAACACTTTGTTTAAAACATATAAAAATGAATCAGGAAGGCATCTTTCACAAAGTTACACGACTATGCTTTTAAACTCACTAATATGAAAAACACTTTTACCAGCCTCCTTTTTAATGCTCTTTTTCCTCATCAATGGACAAAATCTAAGATTTATTTCTTAATTGCCTTGCATATTGCAGACATGTAATAAATATTTTGTTGAATGAATGTTGATCTAGCCAAGTTAGTTGTTACTTAAAGACCAAATTAGTGGTTATTATCTGTGCGATTTTATTTTGTGCTTTCTTGTCTACATACATGGTAAGATTAAGCTTTCTTTATTCTTGCTTTTTTATTTTTTTTAGTATAGCTGATGAGTGTGTAAAGCTTCCTTCAGGGTCAATGCAAACTCAAACTCGTGTCATTTAAAGTGATAATCCGGTGAGATTAACTTCACAAAGAAACATAACAAAATAGAGCAAGTGTGTGTGTGTGTGTGTGTGTGGGCGCGCACGTGTGTGGTGTATTGTGTGAGAAAGAGAAAATGAACTCAATTCTCCATTCTGAAGCTGGACAACAGCTCATAATACAACTTTGTGGATTTATGCCCTTTACTGCTAACCTCAAAAGTACCGTGCTCACGCAAAGCAAGTTACCGGGTCCCATTATTTGTGGCCCATAACAATGGGTGGCATTTGCTGAGTATAGCCCCACCCAGTAATTTTTCTGGTGTGCAGCTGTGCCTGGGAACACAGCTGTGCTTTCCCGTGAGCCCTCCAACATTTTACTATGCAGCTGTGAGAGCTGCTTAGAAAATTGTTCGGAGGCAGCTGCAGAGGCTGATGGTTGTAGCGGTCTGCTGGAAACTAACCTGAGTCAGGATTCAGTGGTGAATTTGAGATTCTTGTAACCTCCGTGTTCTGAACACACACTGATATATGCTCTGGAATTTGAAGGAAACAATTTAGACTTATATCTCTTATGATATTTTGGGGATTTTCATTATGGATCTCACTTGACTCTCAAATCATAACCCTATTAAATAGCCTCCAGATATGTTAGTCGATTTCCATGTGAATAGTCACATCAGTAACTTGTGTGGTTCTAATTGCATTTGAGGACTGAAAGATGTCCCTTAATTGTTTTAAACAAAGTACCAGCTCATGTATCTTTGAAAATTAAGTCATGTACTTAATATACTATACTAAGTCAGAATTTACCCCCCCAAATTCTCTTCTAAATGCTGATTTGTTTTTATAAGTTTAACATTTTCTATTCATATCTGATTTTATATTTTAGCTAAATCCTTTCTTATATTAGATAGAAAGGAATTTGTAAACACTAACGTGTACTCAGTACCATGCCAAATTTCGTAAAGAATATAAAAAAATAGAGGATTCATTTCCTGACTTCAAAGGCACCCAAGGCATAAGCATGAAATGTGATATTACATTTGATCGAAGCCCCAAATTAATGAAAAAATGAAAAACACAAGAGAAGAGCCATCACTGTGTGTTAAAAACTTGAAAGAGGAGGCAGGGAGAGGGTAGGATTTTCAACATTAGGCCAGATTTCAGGGAAAAATAAACTTGTGAAATTGTCCTAGAAAATGAGAAGTGAGCTTCATGAGCAATGGCGTGACAGTGGGGAAGACATTTGGAATATTCGGCAGATAGACATGGACTCTAGGAGGCAGAGGACACACAGTAAGGAGTTAGAGATTCAGATCAGATAGGTAAAGAAGAAGTAGGTTATAAAGACTTTTAAGTGCCTGGTGAGTCATCCCATTTGACGCTGTGGAAATCGGAAAATATTGGGGTTTTTTTTACAAGAGGGAAAATCTGCTTAAGTTAGGAAGGGTGAATTATTTACCCCCAGAACCTACCATTGGACCAGATTCAAAGTAAATACTCAGCTAAAGTTGAATGCAATGTTTATTGCTAAATCAATATGATAAAGTTCTCCGTATAAAGTGAATTTAATCAGTGTATCTGTTCGAGTTTCAGCAAGAACAAAGTGCATTCCACTGGGACTTGTGAAGAAATGTTTTAAGGACAGTACTACTTACAGAGGTGCAACCAGATTCAAGAAAATCGAAAAGAGTTGTTGAGGCATCTGTGGACTAAAAGAAAGCTGTTAGCTCTGGAGGCCAAGCAGTCTAGGAGAGGAAACAAGAGTTACTGAGCTCAACTGAGAGTGGGAACCATGCAAAATGAGCTACTAAACAGAAGCTGCAGTCTAAGTAAGCATGCTAGAAGTAGGTGAAAGCAAGAAAGAAATGAGAGGACCATATACTTCTACCTCTCTCGTCCTGCACAGTGACCACCTACTGGTAACTCTCATTGGCAAACCCAACCAGCAGAGAGAGCAAGGGCGAGCAGGGGAGGCATACTGTAGAGGTCAGCCTCCGGGAGCACAGAGTGGAGCTAAGATGAACAGAAAATAGATCTAGGGGAAAATGGAGAATAGTCGGCTTTTTAAAAATAATTTTTAAGACTTTTTTTTACTTTATTTCCTAAATGTAGAAATAAAGATTTTTGTCTAAAATTGGGTAACATAAACTGTATTGATTTTCATAATTTATGTATGTCTAATTAGAAAGGAATTATGCATCTCTTTAATACACCAGAATTCTCTGGTTATAAAACAGTGTCTTGACATATTGTCTTAAGAGTAACGTGGAACAAAGTTGTGTACAGATAGTTCATAAGAGAAGAAACTCAAATGGCCAATAAAAATATGACAAAATATTTGAACTCATCAGTAATCAAACTGATGAGTTTGATTAAAGAACAAATTCATTAAAGAACAAATGAATTAAAGAACAAATTAGTCAAAGAAAAAATTAAGAAAACTAATGTGATTCCATGTTTTGCTGACCAAACTAGATGGCCAAGAAGAAAAGTAGATTCTCAGAGTTGGTGAGAGTGTGCTCTGACAGCGTTGTCTTATATTGATTGTGAGAGTGTAAAATTGGTACAATTTTTCTGGACATCAATTTCACAAATTATATAAAGAAACTTAACTGAATTCATTCCCTTTACCCTAAAAAATTCTATGTAGTGAAATTTATCTCAGAGAAACAGCATGAAAATAGGTATTACATGTTTGCTTTACTCTTTATTTAAAATGGGAAATATTAGAAACAGCTTAATTGTCAATTTCAGTATGGTTTACAATGATGTATCTTATTATAAAATCCTGTAAGTGAATGGGACTGCTTTAAAGGAAATTTATCAAGGCAAATGTTAATTACAGTATAAAAAAGTACACAATGAAATGTATTATTTAGCAGGAAAAAAATGGAAATGATGAAATATTGTAATTATGAACACCAAAATGCTAACAGTGGTAATCTCTGGATGGTGGTAATTTTTTTCTTTCTACTTTTCTGTTTGTCCTTTTTTTGTAGCTTAGCAGTAGATATGTGAGATGATACTCCTTGTTCATGGCACATTATTATTATTAGTCCCTGAAAGATCTTTTCTTATTTTATGTATTTCCTTTATCCGAAATCCTTACTCTCCTCCCTTCTTTGCCCATAGTCAGCCTTTAATGGCATGATGTTTATGATCTTTTATGTGATTGTTTTCTTGTTAAATGTGAATTGTGTTTTGTGTGCATATATTTTTAATTTTGGTAAATGACAATATGTTGTAGGTTTCTTTTGTTTCTTACTTTTAGAAAAGTCAGCATTTTATTTTTAGGATCCATTCATGTTGCTGTGTTTACATGTCTTCCTCCATTTCTTACTTCAGCTTAGTGTTTCACCTAGAAACTATGGATTGTTTTTATAATCAGAAAACATTAATAAAAATACCTTTTTAAAGTGCTAGATTGGCATTAAGTAATCCTGAAATTAATCCTTGAGGGAAAGCTTTATATACAGAGGTCTCCAAGAGCCCTTTGAGTAAGTATAATTTTAGTCATTAGAAATTTAGACATTTTGTTTTCTTTGATAAATCAGGAGGCAGAATTCTGAGCTGTAGCTCTTGAATATTCTATTTTATGGACTGAGTAATCAAAGTCCATTTGAGCTGTACAGAAAGTTTAGCATGGTCTAGAGTAGCAGCTGTCAAACATTTTAGTCTCAGGAACATTTTTTACTATGTAAAAAATTATCAAAGAGCTCAAAGACTTTTTGTTCATGTACATTATGTCAACTGATATTTACCATATCAGAAATTAAAACCAAGAACTTTTAAAAATATGAGAATACACAAACACATCTATTAGCTAGATATCATCACATGTCATGTAGCCTCTGGAAAATTCCACAGTCTGCTGGTGACAGAGTGGGAATGACAGGGGCAATCAATGTGTCTTAGTATTATTATGAAAATAATTTCATCCCTTGGACCCCCTAAAAAGGTCTCAGGGACTCCAAGGGTCCCTGGATCAGGTTTTGAGAACTGCAGGCCTAGAATTTTCCATTCTCTTGTATCAACACAACTTTCACTAGTTCCCGGTCCGTAGCCCTGAAATAGCCATGCAACAGCCCAATCTCACTTGGCAGGTTTAGTCCCAGGATTATAATATTGTCACCACCTTAATTATGTAATGTTAGCCATGACACTCCTTCTACCATTGCACCTACATATTTTTTAAATTATTGGACAAAATAGAATTCGATATAAAAGTGATGAATGTATTTTCTTATTCAAAAATCAGGAAGCTGGGTGTGACATAGTTTTTTTTTTCTTTCTGTTTATTTTATCAGCTTAATGACATGAAATAGCTTATGAAGACATAAAAATGAAATCACTTTTCCTGATACTTTGACACATTGTCCTTATTTAAAAAGAATAGCAGTATATGAAATTCAATTCCCAAGTTATTGTAGCTCTGGAGGTTTCATGCGGCCTCTCAAACAGGCTAATCAGTGGCACCAATTAGATAAACTTAACAACACCCAGCATGACAAGATTCAAATACTGGGATGAGGAATGCAGATTCTTGCTTGTATTGACACCGTGTGCCGGTCTGGCTACATGAAGAGACTGGGAGAAAACAAGACTTCTCAGCTATTGATACATGTTGAGCTGATAGACATTACTGAGTGCCTACAGAATTCAGAGACCTGTGGGTTAAGTCACTGACTGGCGAGAGAGGCCATAGCAAGAACAAAAAGACAAGCCTCTGCTGGAAGAGGCAGGCCCTCTTGTTGAGTAGATGCTGATAGGACAAAGAAAAAACCCAGAAGACCTGAAAATGCAAGTTTCAGAGGGGCCTCACTGTGAATTGCAGAGAAGCCACAGCAGCACAGAACATCATAGCAGGACCACAGGTCACCACTGAACAAAACTGTAACACAAAATTTGTTTTGAAGTCCTCCTCTACCCCTTTCTCTTCTTCCAGTGCCCTATTCCTGTCACAAAACAAAAGATCTCCTAAGAAACTTGCTCCACCGTTTGTAATGATACCACAATAGCTGCCATTTGTTGAGCCCTTGCTATGCTCCAGGTTCTGAACCAGGTGTTTATGGGAATTATCTTACTTATGTGAATTCTCAGAACAACTATATGAGGTAGGTTCTACAGTGTCCTTCATTTCACGCATGGAAAAATTGAAGCACAGATAGTTTGAGTAATTTACCCAAGGTCACACAGCCAGAAAGTGGGGTGCTACAAATTTAGTGTTACCCTAACGGAACGGTTTGTGTTTTCAAAGAAGACCAAGTACAGCAGGTAATATTTTGCCCAAAAGAATAACTCTCCAAATGTGGGGTTTTAGGTACGTTATCCTCCTGAGCTAGGACAAGGATCAATTTTTCCACAGTGAAGGAAAGTGGCTTGCTCTGGACACTTCACAAAGGCTTTAAAGACCTCTAGTTTGCATTTATTATCAGGAAATATCTCTATTATCCTGGGACACAGATGAAAGAGAATTTTCTAAATACATTTTGTAAAATATGTCTTAAAACTAGAAATGCAAAAATCTTTGGAGCAGTGGGATTCAGAGAGTCCAGAACAATAAAGTCAAAGTGATAACTGTAATCTCCCAGGAAAGGTTATTGAATAGGTTTAAAATTTTATTTGCTTAGGATTGTCCTGATTCTATTGTATTTTTGCATGTAACGTGCATAGCTTGTGTACCATCAAGCCCTGCCTAAGAAAAGGATGGCCCTTTGAAGTGTGAACTCTTTATGGCAGAAAACACTATGACCACGGAATGAAGAGGATTAAATAGTAAAACGGACTGCGAGCTGGCGCAGAGCGCATGGCATGCTTGCGCCACCTTGTGGAAGGATATATATTTGCATGTCTTTTTCGAAGCTGAAGCAATTTTTTCATATATTTAAGTTTTGTTTAAAAGATTAGCAACATAATTTTAAACTGGATGCCCATTATTCTCTTTCCTTAGTTGTTACATTATAATTAAGGCACCTTTATAATTCCCCAAAGTAATATTATATGCCTATATATTTTATTCTATTTTGGTGATTTAAATATTACCTGTTATTTTTTAAATAGTAATAATAAAATAATCTTTTTTCCTGCTCCCTTCCTAACTTACACCTGTGAAGAGGATATTAATTCAGGTATAATTTAAGACAATGCAAACAAAAATTATTTCATGCATTATCTTTTATTTTATATTCAGTGAATAATGCATATCATGATCAGTATCCAGGTTCCAGTTTTTTTGTTTTAATATGCATTTTAAAAATTCATGAATATATGTTTAAGGGGGTTACATACCACTCACAATAGAGACATGTAAAAAGAAAGCAAAGTGTCAACTGATTGATGGAACTTTCAAATTCAAAGACTGCCCAAGCCACAGTTTTCCATTAATTTTGCTTAATTTTAGTCAGACCAAAAATTTACAGAGTTTAGGTAAACAGAATTATATATGCAGACAATTTCACTACACTACCTGCTTCTGAATTTGAACTTTTTTTGATTATTATGTATTAAAAGGATAAAATTGTGTCATACTACATTCCAATTCAAATGAAGAAAGAAATTCTTTTCTCCTTTCTATCTTTAACCTATTATAGTAACTCCTATAAACAATGAATACTTCTGAGACTGAGAACTATTGTATTCCAATCAGATATCTTTTTATAGACACTTAGATATTAGAGATAAAAATAAAGTGATCAAATAGCATTTGTTCATAATTAAAGTACCCCTATTTAAATAACAATAGAGAATTTTTTAATTAAATCATGGTAGAAAGTTCTTTAATAAGATGGTTCTATCTGATGTGATTTGGTTAATAAATAAATCACAGTTAGCTCTGGATTTTTTTTTTTTTTGGAGACAGAGTCTCACTGTGTTGCCCGGGCTAGAGTGCCATGGCGTCATCCTAGCTCACAGCAACCTCAAACTCCTGGGCTCAAGAGATCCTCCTGCCTCAGCCTCTCGAGTAGCTGGGACTACAGGCATGCATCACCATGCCCGGCTAATTTTTTCTATATATTTTTAGTTGTCTGATTAATTTCTTT
>CAUYSK010094099.1:0-37376 GCA_963575035.1 Avahi laniger | reverse complement strand
TTTTTTTAATTTATTTCAGCATATTATGGGGGTACAGATGTTTCTGTTACATATGTTGCCCTTGCTCCCACCTCCCTCCCTAAGTCCGAGTTTCAAATATGTCCATCATTTGGGTGGTGAACATTGCACTCTTTGTGCATGCATATACCCCTCCTCTCCTCCCTCCTCCCCCCTCCCTCAGAAAAGGCCTTTTTCTAATTTGAGTACTTGCCTTAGGTTAAAATGACAAAATTTCCAAATGGAAAAAGCAAGAATATAAGATGACACTTTTCTCTACCACATATAATTCTCCTCTCCCCACCAACTTCTCAAACTCAAATGTAAAGGCATGAGAATTAGGGGAAAAAGTCAGTCCTACCCTCACCAGGTGAGATACACAACGTGTCTGCGCCCACAAACACAAACTCACATTCCTGGCCTTTGATACCTCTGGGGGGTTGCCTCACTTCCATACCACCACTGAGATCTCTGTGTCCCCAAGCCAACGGCTCAGTTCCCAGGACTCTGGGTACTCACCATCTTCTGAAGTTCATCAGCAGATTCCTGGACCCGCTCCCGGTCATTACTGTCCACCACGAAGATGAGGCCCTGAGCAGGAAGGAAGGAGAAACAATCACTCCCACCTGGGACAAACCCTAATCTGGCCCTTTCTCTCTCCTTCCCATCTTTAATTGTGCTGACCCTTCTCATCTGATAAATTTCTACTAAGACTCTGCAGAAATCCTAGCACAAACTAGAGATGCCACTGCAAAGGATACAGCCTCTACCCTCAAGGAGAAAGCAGTTTATCTAAAGATGTACAAGGGAATAGAGAGATATGTGATGAGGGCTAAATCAGGCAGCATGGCCCTAGAACCCTGCTTCTCAGGAGAAGTTCCAGGTGGCTATGTCTACGAAGACTAAGGTGAGTTCTGAAGATGAGTAAAGGCAGGCCAACCAAAGGAAGCATAAGCAGGGAAGGGTTTTTCCCTGGCTTGGGGGCCCAGCTTAGGCCAATGTCTCAGTCCTCCCAGCCCTAACACCTCTTTCCCTGGAGTTGGGGAGTCCCCCACACACTCCACCTGAGTGTTCTGGAAGTAGTGCCGCCACAGAGGCCGAATCTTGTCCTGGCCTCCCACGTCCCAGACTGTGAAACAGATGTTCTTATATTCCACTGTTTCTACATTGAAGCCTGCAGATAATTGGAAAAAAAATATGAGAAAAAGTCCCGAAAGGAAGGAGCTCACTATAACTACTAGGATCTAAGCAGGGACACAAAACCAGAAAGCAACGATCAAGGCCCAGGAGGACAGAACCCCAAGAGGACCAGCAGCCAACACACAGGGCGGGGGTAGGCCACATCCACCCCCCAGCCACGTAGAGATACCTTGACCCACTTCTCAAGTAGCCATATCTGATGTCAGGGTCAGCGCCAGGAAAGGGGCAGAACCCGCAGCGGACTCCGAGAAGGCCGCCCTGGCGCTCCCGCTCCTCCCTGTCTCGCCTCTGGGCTCACCTATGGTTGGGATGGTGGTGACAATCTCCCCCAACTTGAGTTTGTACAGGATTGTGGTCTTGCCAGCCGCATCCAAACCAACTGCAACGGAGAGGGGCATAGAGATGGAGATGGGAGCGAGGGAGCCCCCTAGGGACCAGGGAAAGGGAGAGGCCAGGACAGCTGATGGTGACCCGGGCGGGGAGCGGGAGCGCCTCCAGGTGCGCGCTCGTATCTACCTTCGGGGCCTGGAGGGCAGTCCGGGTGGCGTGCGCCAACTCCTGCCCCCAAAGTGGGCGAGGGACAGGAGAGGGCTGGGAGGTAAGGGGCACGGGAGGAAGGCCGCGCTCCTTTTAAAAGTCGTCTCCAAGGGCGGAATCCTCCCTTCTTACCAGCCGGGTTGGGGAGGAGGGAGCTTCACCCCACCCAGGCCCACAGCTCCGGGTCTCAGGCCCCGGGGGCAGCACTGCGGACTGGGACCCGCCCGAGAGCAGAGGCACTGGGGGGTTAGGAGGTGGGTGAGTCGGGGTCAGAGACCCAGGTGAGCGGGGCTGGAGGGACGCGGGGGCGGGAGGACTGCGCCGGGTCGGCGCCCCGGTCCGGGCCGCGCTTGATATGCCTCACCCATGAGAATCCGCATCTGCTTCTTCCCGAAGATCCGCGAAAAGAGCGCGGACACGGTGAGGCCCATGGCGGGGCCCGGGGGAGGGGGCGCGGGCACAGACGCGGGGTGCGGGCTGGAACCGGCCGGCCGCGGGGGGATGGGGCGCAGCAGCAGAAGGCGGAGGCTCCGCCGCCGCCTCCGCGCGTCCCGGCCCGCCCGACGTCACCGCGGGCCCGCCCCCGCCAGCCCCGCCCCCAGCTCGGGCCCCGAGACGCTGGAGCGCAGCGAGGCTCTGCAGCCCGGCCGGGTCCCGCGCGGCCTACGGGAGGGAACGCGTCTGGGTCAGGCCTGTGGCCGCGGCACCGGCAGCCCGAGCGGGGCTGAGGAAAGGCTTTATCGTTGCACAGCCGCCCCGCCCCCAGCGGCCGGCCTCCGGGCTCTAGTTTGTTGCGTCCAGCCCACTGTGGGCTCCGGTTTAGCTCTTGGGAACTAGCAGCATCGAGTATGCGCGCCACCCTCCTTAGGGCATCGGAAGCTGCGTGAAGGGGTCTTAGTCCCCGCTTTTGCCCTTTCAGCTTCCACGGAGGGCTTTTCGCGGAGTAGGTGGTCGTGTGAGTGTGCGGGAGGTAGAGGAAAAACATGCCCGAGAAGTCTGTGCTAGCTTTCATGGATCCTTAAAACGTCTACCTCATAGATCCCCATCAGCAGAACCAGTGCTTCCCACTGGTTCTCCCAGCCTTGGGCAGAGTGTCACAGACCCACTCCTGGACTAACCGGAGAACTCCGCCTTCCCTCAATCGCCCTGTGGACACGGTCTTTCAATCTAGGCGCAGGCTGCCTTTCTGAAGGTCCTTTTTCACTTTGCTACAGACTTGCGGACCTGGATTATTAATGCGCGCCTCTTCAGGATTTTGTGAGAATCTTGCCTCCCTAGAGCCAAAGAGCTTCACATGTAATTTCCCCCTTCATTTTAGCATCTAGGAGAATAGTAAAATAGGAATTAAATTTCTTCTATAGTGAGGACGAACCCAATGCCAGGCATCTAACAAATATGCTTAACAGGTGCCTGCGGGGTTGAACTGGACTGACAGGTTGCTCAGTGGAGCAAGGGCAGGCCTTATGCCTATTCTGGATTCTTACTGGGCTTCCAGGATCCATGGCTTATGGGCTAAAGGTGAAGCCAAGCTGAAAATCAGAAAACTTTCACTCATTCATTCACTTTTTCAACAAATATTTATTGACCATAAATAAATGTGAAAGCACTATTTCTGGCTTTAGTTCAAATCTCAATTCTGCTATTTCTTGAGGATTTGGCTTCAGTGGTACTCACAACCCTTCCATTATTTTCTCAGGTATAAAAGAAGACAAATTTGTTCTAACTCAAGGGGTTATGGTGAATATTAAGATGATGAAATAATGTAACTGCATGTTATATATAGTGCAGCTGGATGTTATTTGGGCCACTAAGAAACTGAGTCTGAACACACCTCTTGGCCTTGCCCCATCCTACTTGCAAAGTCTGTAAGGAGAACAGATTTTGGGAAACAGGTGTGAGTGAGGGCATGGATTTCCTTTTCTCTTCCGTCATAGACTTGCATTCATAAGAAGGCTTTTACAAGGTTGAAGAGTACATCTTAAAGAGTCTCAATATAATAACAGAACTGGTGATCACCACATCAGGTCAATTCTATATTTGGCTCTCTTATCAGCCTCTTTCTCACCATCTTTGTTGTCACTACTTTATTTCACTGCCTTCTCTTCCCCATGACTGAAAGAGCCTCCTTACAGATCTCCTGCCCCTTGGTATCTGCATCCTGTCCTAAAAGTATTGACGGTGCCTCACTCTTCAGATTAAAATCCTTTCAGGCCTTAGTATCACCCAAGATAAAACCTAAATGCCATAAGTTGGATCTCCACCTCTTGTGCCAGCCCCATCTGTTGTCACATCCTTCACATACCCTAAGCTACTGCCTTGAGATGATTCTTAATGATTCCTGAGTGGGTCCCTTCTCTTAATTATCATGCCACTTTGAATATACCCATACATACTGGTGTGAGAGCAGGACTTGTTTGCATGTCTGGTTCCTCACTAGATTGTGAACTCCTTGAGGGCAATGCCATGTCTCTTCATGGTGTTATGACTTGGCACAGCACTTGGTATGTTCAGAATGAGACTGATTTGGATAGAATTCCTAAACTTACTAGCTGTGTGACCCTGGGCATGTTTTCATAGCCTGTGTCTCATGCTCCCATATCTGTAAAATAGTGCTGAGCATAACCCCTGAGCAGAATTATTGTAAAGACTAAACAGCAAAATTCTTGTGAGGCTCCTGGCATATAGTCAGCACTCAGGATAGACCTCATGACTATAGAGTGCTTTCTATAAATATTTATTGAATCAATTCAGCAGAACTAAGGATGGGTGCTATTTTACCATATGTCTACTAGGTGCCAAGACTGTGTTAGAAAGAGCTGCAGTTTTCGTAATCGAAATGTGAGTCTTAATTGTTGCCCTTTAGGGGCATAGGTCTTGAGCCCCAAATAATTGGATACCTCCTTCACCTGGGTGTTTGGTGAGAACGCAGTGCAACGTCGCCCTCTGTCGCTCGCTGATCGTAGCCCGAGGTCAAGTCCGGGCGCTCTCACCAAACCAATATCACTCCCGCGTCCTCGACTTAGCTCGCTCAGCTCTTCCCAAGGCCGGTCCTCTTCTGATCGCTGCCGCCGGGTCGGGTACTCTATAGGTCGCCTCCCACCCACAGGCCCAAATGGCCCCACACACCTCGCGCCAACGGACGTCGCGCTGACGTCACTTCCAGCGAACCCGGAAGCGCCGTTGTCGCTGGGCGGCTGTAGTTGGGAGTCGTGATGGAGTCGCGCTCAGCGTAAACCCTTGGCCGACCGCGGGCCGAGGGGTCTGGCCCGGGCTGCTGTGGCCCGGACGAGCGGAGGGTGCGGAGCGGCTTTAGGGCCAGTGAGGGCGAGCCCCGGCGGCGTTGCCTGCCTCCCCGGTAGGACCCGGTCCCGCCTACCGGGCCTGGGACCCGGCGGGCGCCTTTGCCAGGCTGTCCCACCGACCGCTCTACCCTCGCGGACAGCAGGGTAGAGCGGGTGTACGGCCTGTGGCCGGCCACCCCCCTCCCTGTCTCTTTAAGCCCCTGCCCGCGTCTTCGCGACCCTTTCTCTGGCTACCGGAACGCTGACGTGGAGCAATCCGCTCGGAACTCCCATGGAGAAGTTTGGGATGAATTTTGGGGGCGGCCCGAGCAAGAAGGACTTGCTGGAGACGATAGAGACGCAGAAGAAGCAGCTCTTCCAGTACCAGGCACGGCTCAAGGATGTGGTCCGCGCCTATAAAAGCCTGCTGAAGGAGAAAGAGGCGTTAGAGGCCAGCATAAAGGTGCTGTCGGTGTCCCACGAGGCAGATGTGGGCCTCGCAGGTGTCCAGTCGCCAGGCCTCCCTTTTCCTGACTCTGTGGATGACCGGTGCTCCACTCACAGCGAGGATAGCACTGGCACCGCCACCAGCTTGGATACTGCGGCCAGTCTCACCAGCACCAAGGGTGAGTTTGGGCTAGAAGATGACAGAGCTGCCCGTGGTGGACCACCACCTCTAAAGTCTGAAGAGGCCAGTGGGTCGGAGAGTGGCGTTAGCAGTAGCAGTGGGGATGGGCCATTTGCAGGTGGGGAGATGGACAAAAGACTGCACCAGCTGAAGACTCAGTTGGCTACTTTGACCAGCTCTTTGGCTACAGTCACCCAGGAGAAGTCCCGCATGGAGGCTTCTTACCTGGCTGACAAGAAGAAAATGAAACAGGACTTAGAGGATGCCAATAAAAAGGCAGAGGAGGAGAGGGGCCGTCTGGAGGGAGAAGTGAAGGGACTGCAGGAGCAGATAGCAGAAACCAAAGCCCGACTGATCACACAACAGCATGATCGGGCCCAAGAGCAGAGTGACCATGCCTTAATGCTTCGTGAGCTCCAGAAATTGCTACAGGAGGAGAGGACCCAGCGCCAGGACTTGGAGCTTCGGTTAGAAGAGACCCGAGAAGCCCTGGCAGGGCGGGCATATGCCGCTGAACAGATGGAAGGGTTTGAATTGCAGACCAAGCAGCTGACCCGTGAGGTAGCGGAGCTGAAAGGTGAGCTGCAAGCCATTCGAGATGAGAAGAATCAGCCAGACCCCCGGCTGCAAGAACTTCAGGAAGAAGCCACCCGCCTTAAGAACCATTTTCAGGCTCAGTTGCAGCAGGAAATGAGGAAGGTAATTATCCTCATCTCCTTTAAATATTAGTCATTTGACTTAAGGTGGGAAATATTGAGTTTTTGTTTTTCTCTTTTGGTAGTTAGAACTAAGTGGCTGCACTGTCATTTGTGATGCTACCTGAAAAGTTACACTAGTGAGTCCTGGGAAATTCTGTTTTATATAGTGTCAATGTCATACACAGGGTGTGCCTCAAGCAGGATGTGGAGTTTTTGAGTGTGGGTTGGGTTGGAGCCAGACAGCTCTGAGCTCTTGGGCATTGGCATCTTACCAGCTGGGCTCTGCGAAGCAATACAGTGGCAGCTGTACAGTGAAAGGTGGTATGTATGCCTATAGGTATGTACCCATAAGCAAGTTGGCTGAAGGCAAAGGGGATTTAGTCAGAAGACATAACCTCTTATAATTGCTTTCAGTCAAGATTTACCTGTTTCAGAAAAGTGCTATTTTAAGGTATCTCCTTTCAATGGGGACAGAGAGCTCCAACTCAGTTTTGAAGTTACAGGAATATTGGGCTATGAAAAGAATGTTGTATAATTTCCTATTTGGATTTGGGGAAGCACATGATAACCAAGAGCAATGCACTTTATTTGTGAGTTGGGGGAAAGTGGAAGCTCTAAAGCAAACAACAGCAGATATACAAAGCTGCTTAACATTGTTTGCTGTAATATGTGTCTTGAAGCAGAACCCAGGCAGGTTATAGGAACTTTTGTTAGCTCCTGAATCAACAGAATAATCCCCAGTTCCCATTCTTGCTAGGCCGTCCCAATCCTGTGTCCCTTTTGCTCCCCTCTCCTGCCTTCCCAAAGTTTGCTATAGGGCTTTGTGGCTTTTCTGGATGCATTTTTGTCTGTTCCCATGTTTTGCAGACAGCCCTTGCAGAGGATCAACTCCGTCAGCAATCTCAGGTGGAAGAGCAGAGGGTAGCAGCCCTAGAGAATCAAATATCTGAAGTGTCTGAGCTGTTGGGCACCTACGAGAAAGCCAAACAGAAGGACCAGCTGGCCATCCAGAAGCTGAAGGAACGCCTTCTGCAGCTGGACCTGGAGAATAAGACGCTGGCTCTAGCAGCCTCCAGCCGGTCCTCTCTAGACAGCCATGGAGACGAGTCCAGCCTGGATGTCAATGTCCTGAAGGATAAGATGGAGAAGCTGAAGAGGCTGTTGCAGGTTGCAGCCAGGAAAAGCCAGGTGACCCTGGATGTGGAGAAGCTCTGTGACTTGGAGATAATGCCCCGCTCAGAAGCTGCCGATGGGGAGAAGGCTACTGCACTCTACTACCAACAGGAGCTAAAACAGCTGAAGGAAGAGTTTGAGAGGTACAAGATGAGGGCCCAGGTTGTCCTCAAGAGCAAGAATTCCAAAGATGGTAACCTGGCAAAGGAGCTGGAAGCAGCTCAGGAACAGCTTGCTGAGTTGAAGGAGAAATATATCTCCCTGCGGCTGTCCTGCGAGGAGCTCGAACAGCAGCACCAGCAGGAAGCTGAAGACTGGAAGCAGGAGCTGGCCCGCCTGCAGCAGCTCCACCGGCAGGAGCTAGAGCGAAGTCAGCTGGACTTCAGGGACCGCACACTGAAACTGGAGGAGGAGCTGCACAAGCAGCGGGACCGTGCCCTGGCTGTGCTTGCCGAGAAGGACTTGGAGCTGGAGCAACTGCGTTCTGTGGCCTTGTCCTCTGGGCTGCCAGGACGCAGAAGCCCTGTGGGTGGTGGGGTTCCTGGGGACCCAGCTGACACATCTTCCCCAGATAGCCTGACTCAAGCGCTACAACTTGCTGCAGCCAACGAGCCCACTTTCTTTCTGTACGCTGAGCAGCTGGCCCGCAAGGAGGTGGAGATCACATCGCTGAAGAAGCAGAAGCACAGGCTGGAGGTGGAGGTGCATCAGCTGCAGGATCGGCTGCTGGAGGAGGGCGAGCAGCATCGTGAGGAGGTTGCAGCCCTGCAGAGCCGCATCGAAAAGAACATCAGGGACCAGAGCAGGGAGGGAGCCAACCTGGAGTACCTCAAAAACATCATCTACCGCTTCCTGACCTTACCTGACTCCCTGGGCCGCCAGCAGACTCTTATAGCCATACTGACTATTTTACACTTTAGTCCAGAGGAGAAACAAGTGATAATGCGGCTCCCAACCAGTGGTAGCTGGTGGCCTTCTGGCAAGAGATGATGCCGTTTTCACTAACTCCTGAAATTTCTGTGCCTCTTTTATGTGGGAAGGGGCAGGCTCTGGTTTCTGTTGCCTATTCTCTTGGATTATCATTTATTACTTTACTGTGTTGAAATTGGGAGGAGTCTTCAGTGTGGGATGGGATGTTCTGCCAAATGCCATTAATACTGCTTTGTCTTTGGGCCCTAGTGATACTGAAGGTATTGAGACAGCATCTTCTCGTGGAGTGTTTGTGAACGGAAGTGGAGGAAGAGATTAGGACTGAGAGGTGCAAAAGTTGGGAAAGTAGTAAGAATCCTTTACAATTTTTTGTTTTAATATTATGTTCCTAGCACAGAGCTAGGAGTAAATGTGACTCCAAAGGGAGTTGAGGTAATTTCTGAACATGCACAATGACCAGGTGTTTTCTCCATCTCGTCACAATCTGAGTCTGGTCCATTGCTACCCCAATTCTCTGGGGACATAAAGCCAGGCTGAAAAGGGACCAGGAAGTTTGAAATAGTGACAGATTGTCTACTAGTCCAAAGGGCCAAGGAATAGTGAATTAATTCTGGAACTGGAAAGCTTGGTCTAGTTAGGGCCTGGAGACAACCTATGCTATCTAGACTAAACATACTACTTGTGACCATCCTAGAGAGGGCCCTGAGCATCAGATTGATCTTAGGGATTTCTTGGATGACCTGCTTTTGGCCTGGATTGGGTTAAAATAGACCTCTTGCTTGTCCCTGTCTTAACCTGTATACCTAAGGTTGGCCTGAGATTGTGAATGAAGGGACTTTGCTATCTTTTCCACAAAATTGGAACTTCATGAAGAAATAAGATCTTAGCTTCTTACAGAGAGGAGTCTGAACTGTAAGCTCTGATCCTGTGTGGATATAAGGAGTTAGCTCAGAGATTTGCTCCTGGCTGTTTCTGCCTTTGCAGGGACAGGGAAGAGAAGGAGGATTTGCTGCAGAAAATTCCCAAAGATTGCTGTTACTCTAGCCAGAAAGTGGTGGAAGTTCAGCTGAAGCTGGGCTGGGGTACTTTCTGCCCTCTGGGTCTTTACATAAGTAGATTAACTCTGCTCTTTAAGGAAAGGCAGCTTGTTATTCAGGCAGTCTGGAAAGGAGGTTCTCAAAAAACTTGGGTTCAAATATTATCAATACCTCCGTTTTTTTCTCCTATTTGCTCTTACTGTTTATAGAGGTTTCTGGACCATAAAGACAAATGCTTGGCCACTAACTGGACTAATATGTACCTTTCTGTTATTTCATCTTAGAGGTTCGTTTTATGAGGGTTTGGAGTTCAGACAACTTTAAGTGTTCTGGATGAGAGGCTAGGTGACCTGGATTATCTACCGTGAGCACACTTAAATGGAACACAAGATGTGTTCAAATGATAATGATATAAACCATGGAATCATTAAACCTAAGTGACTTGACTTGTGTGTTTCCTTCATGGTATCTATATCTAGACAAAAATAGAGTGAATGTAAATGATGAATGAAAAGGATGGACATATTTCCATGTATTAATTCATGAGCTTAAATCCATCAGTGTTGTAACCACATCAGGAATACATCAGTTTTTGACCACTTCAGTTACAACACAAGTTTTATTTTGTTTTTTGTTTTTTTTATTTCAGCATATTATGGAGGTACAGACGTTTAGGTTACGTATGTTGCCCTTGCTCCCCCTCCCCCCCAAGTCTGAGCTTCAAGCGTGTCCATCCTCCGATGGTGTGCATTGCACTCTGTGTGTATGCATATACCAGTCCCCTCCCCCCTCCCCCCACCCCCCTGCCCGACATCCAGTAAATGTTATTCTTATATGTGCACTTATGTCAACACAAGTTTCTTAGCCTGGACTTGTGTGTATATGTTTATGTGTGGGCAGCTACGCTGGAAAAAGCTTTTTCATGGGTTTAGTGGGTTAATAAATTAATTACTGCTTCAAACTCCAGAAGTACTCTGTTCATGAAAGCTTTATTATCCTAAAATCAGAATTCATAGTCTCTTGGAAAAGTATCTCAGGATATCAAGCTGAACTAATAATAATAATAGACTTCCTTAGTTTTCTTGCCTTGTTCCCTCTAAATGTATTAATAGGATATCTTGTGATTGTTATTTCTAGGCGGGTGTGGACAGAATCAAAATATCCATAGTTCCAGTTACCTTCCTAGGAGTAATAATTGGTGTCCTTTTGACTCTTGAGAAGATACCACACAGGCAAAGAAGCAAGTCAATTTCTGATTAATAATTTTAAGTATCTGGATATATTAAAGCTCTGAGTGCTCCCAGCCGAAACTAAAAGACTTGATCCCCTCCTACCCCTAAGGACACTTAGAGCTTAGAAACAGGCAATGTTAATGCAGACATGATACATTCAACATTCCTGGTCTCCACCCTCTTCCCCCAGATAAGTTTTCCAGTTATTTGACTGGTTTGCCTTTGATAGATACTTTAAGGAAAGAAAGGGAGAGCAAGAATGAAAGAATTGAGATCAGAAGCAGTCAGAGAAAAATAAATTTTCCTTGGGCCCTGGTCCCAGAATATTAGACAGTGTAAAAGGTGTGTTAGTGAAGTAATGAGGCTGAGCCTTATTTATTTAACTGTTACCACACAGATCAGCAAGGATCACTGTGAAGGAGAGATGGAGGGAGACAGTGGAGGGAAGGCCATCTGACCACTCAGCTGTAAGGGTTTTCTTCTCTCTTTTTTCTTCCCTTTTGGGTACCTCCCATCTAGGGAATAAACATGTCCATATATCATGCCCTAGATGTTGCTATATTAAGTTCCTGTCTATTATCCAGAACGCTGAGGCTCTCAGTGTTGTGTCGCGAAGCTGCCAGTAAGGGTTTTTGCTAATTCTTGTCAAGTGTACCAGCATCACGTTGAGCCATTTACACCCATTTTATCGTTTAACTCCCCCAGGTGTTCTTATGTCCCATGTTACAGATGTTAAATTTGCTGAGGATCATGTTTGAATCAGGTCTCATTAGCCCCAAAGCCCACTTAATCTGGGTGTGCTCCTGCTTCCTTAGCACTGGGAGGGCCAGGGCATATCTCCATAGATTTCCAGGGAGAGAGAGACTGATCTCTAGGCTGAACTGGGCTGGTTCAAGTGGAGAGAATGACTCCAGCTGTACATTTCAGCCAAGCAAGGTTGCTACGCTGTAGATTTGAACAGGCCACAGTGCTTCGTAACAACCCTAAAGCTGCTCTGTCCCCAGTTTCTAGTTTGTTGCTAACTTTTGAACTCAATTCTAACAAAAGGAAGACTGGGTACTAACTACTGCTACAGTGCGTTCCAGTTGTCACCTCTGGTAAAGCTGGGGAAACAGCATTGGGAATTGGAAGGAATTCTCATGGATGGGTCATTTTATTCCCTTCGCCCCACCCTGGTTCCCACCTCAGGCAGCTTGGTCACCTCCTCAGATAGATGGTTTTTGGAGCAAGGAACTAGTTGAAATCCAAGTCCAACCTCCCGCCAGCCATGTGACCTTGGTAAATTTCTTAATCTCTCTGAGCATAATTTTCCTTTTTTTAAAAAAATTTTTTTGTTTGTTTTTTGGAGACAAGGTTTCACTTTGTCACCTAGGCTGGAGTGCAGTGGCACAATCATAGCTCATTGCAGCCTTGAGCTCCCATGCTCAAGTGATCCACTTCAGCCTCCTGATTAGCTGAGACTAGAGGTAAGTACCACCACGCCTGGCTGATTTTTAAATTTTTTGTAAAGATGGGGTCTCACTATGTTGCCCAGGCTAGTCTCAAATTCCTGGGCTCAAGCGATCCTCCTGCTTTGGCCTTCCAAAGTGCTGGAATTATAGACGTGAGCCACCATGCTTGGCTGTGAACTTAATTTTCTTATAATGAGGATACTATCTTTTTTTTTTGAGACAGAGTCTCACTGTGTTGCCCGGGTTAGAGTGCCATGGCATCAGCCTAGCTCACAGCAAACTCAAACTCCTGGGTTCAAGCGATTCTACTGCCTCAGCCTCCAGAGTAGCTGGGACTACAGGCATGCGCCACCATGCCCGGCTAATTTTTTCTATATATTTTTAGTTGGCCGATTAATTTCTTTCTATTTTTAGTAGAGATGGGGTCTCTCTCTTGCTCAGGCTGGTTTCGAACTCCTGAGCTCAAACAATCTGCCCGCCTCGGCCTCCCAGAATGCTAGGATTACAGGCGTGAGCCACCGCGCCTGGCCAGATACTATCAATAATACCTGTTTCAGGATTATATCCTAGGCCTTCAGATTAAAGGAAAACTAAGTACATACAGAGCAAGCACAGTATCTGAAACAAAGTAGGGGCTAAAACACATTCACTCTTTTTTTTTTTTTTTTTTGAGACACAGTCTTGTTTTGTTGCCCAGGCTAGAGTTTAGTAGTGTCATCATAGCTCACTGCAACCTCAAACTCCTGGGCTGAAGCAATCCTCTTGGCTTAACCTCCTGAGTAGCTAGGACAACAGGTGCATGCCAGCATGACTGGTTAATTTTTCCATATTTTTGTAGAGATTAAGAAGGGGCTGTCTCACTATGTTGCTCAGGCTGGTCTTGAACTCCTGGCCTCAAGCAATCGTCCCGTCTTGGTCTCCCAAAGTGCTAGGATTACAAGCATAATCCACTGTGCCCAGTCCACTCCTTTTTTTTTTTTCCCCAGGAATGTTAAGTGACAGAATTGGAAACGAGACTTAGGTCTTCTGGATTTAAATCCAGTGTTTCTTAATCACAAATTTTGCTGTAAACAAAAGGAAAAATAAACACTGTCTTTTATCAAGTGTCTACTATGAGGCAGACAGCATTTTCCCAACATTATTTTACTTGTCTCTCTCAACAGTCTTGTGAAGTCTATCTGTTTTGCAGTTGGGGAAATGGAGGCTTGGTAAGACGATATGGATTGGCCAAGGCTCAGAGCCAGTTGCAGCAGAATCAGGAATCGAACACGTTTGTTTATGTGGACCAAATGGCCCAGGCCCTTTCTGCTGTCTGTGCTGTCTCCCAGCAGAGGGCAACATGGAATACTGAAAACACGTTGCTCGCTGAGAAACGTAGGGGCCTATGTTTCTGGCACGGGCTGGGGAAGAAGGGGTCCTTGTCCAGGTAGTCCTCTCTTCGGAGGCAACTGACTGCCTCATAATTGCTCAGACGGCTTCTACTTTCCTAGCAGCAGAGCTATTTCACACCGAAATTTATGAAATAGACTGCTTTGTTATAAGTCAGTTTTTTGTGAGTTGAGTAGTGACAGCCTGTTTTTCCTGTGACCCAGACTGGGATAACCTAAGTATCAAAGGGGCTGACAAACTCACAGTGCAGGGAGCCCAGAAAAGCAAAGGACACTTGAAGGCCAATGACCCTGATAAGAAGGAAAACTCTGTGCCTTGACTTTAGCAAGGAGATCATTTCTGGTTCAGTGTAATTTCTTCCATCGCTGTGGTCTACCACCGAGGGACCAAAAGGTATCTTTTTTATTTCTGAGAGAAGGAATCTGAATATTGATACCACCTTACACAAATGTGGTTTTAGATGTAGATTTACACAAAAATTTTATATTAATTAAGGCTGTGCTGTCCACAGTCAAAATACTTGGAGGCTAATAATTTACAGCAGGATCCTTCCCTTAGTTGAATAGCTACCAGGCCTTTGAAAATGAGGACTCCTTCTAGGTAATTTCACAGGCCATTTGGGGACATCCTGCCCTGGTGTCCTGTTTACTCCACTGGAGTAGGTGCCCAACAGGGAGCCTCAGCCAGCTGAGATGAGATTTGAGATGAGTCGGAAGGCCAAACTTATCAATATTTGGTTTGGTGTTGTTTTTGAATGCCTGCATTGTTTCACCTGGTGAGTGCACATTTTTCAAATCTAGGATCCTTAGGTGCACTGTTCCCTCCACCTTCAAAATCCCTCCCCCATCCTGACCTTCTGTAGTATGATCCTGTCCTTTAAGACTCGACTGAAATGTCACTTCCTCTATGCTGATGTTCGTGGAACCCAGGGATGCTCAAGTGCTTCATCCTCTGAGGTCTCTCATTATTTCGTTCATGTTGACCTTGGATACAGAAGTGATTTATTATACTTTCATTTTTCAGTTTACTTCCCTGTCTCCTTGACTACTTTATAACCCCCTCAAGGTCAAGCCCATGCCCCATTCATCCTTGTGCTCTGAGAGACTGACAAATATTAATACTAATCACGTCCTCTCAGAGCACAAGCTTCAATCTTTGCTAGTATTGCTTTCTCCCACTAGTCATCTCTTTAGCCATATTAGTGGATGTGCTTTGTTTCTCTAGGTCTCTGGGAATATGATGAGGTTGGACTTTAGGTAAAATAGCTTCCTTGGTTGTTAGAGGAGTTGAGGGGCTAGTCTTAGTCCGATCACGGAATTCTCTTCAGAGCTAATAGGAGATCACTGAGAGAAGAACAGTATAAGATGTGACAGGTGCTTTAGGCTCAGGCACAAAGCCAAGCTTTGGGCTGCAGGTCTCACTCCTGATGAAGACTCCAGCAGTAAGCCTCCCATCGGTGTGAACCTGAACTTCGGGGGCCCTGTGTGAGAGCGCTGTGTAGAGTAGGCACCTCCCCTGCCTGGTCTCTCTAAGGGATTAGGAATCTTCCTCTCCTCTCATGTCCTTCTGTGGCTGTGACAAATGGAATTCGTTCTTCTTTTCTCTGGTGCCTAGGCTTAGTCATCCACAACAAATGTTCTTTTTCTGTGAGTTGACACTTGGTCCTTCAGACCAGCACCCGGATTCTGGAGAGGGACCAGCCACAGCATGCTTGCCTGGCATGAGGTAAGAGTTGACAGTGGCACAATCTTTCTCTTCTGAATCTTACCAGTGAGCTTCCTGGGAGCCCCTCTAGCACCTTGGTCAGTGCTCGTGAATGGCTGGTGGTCAGTGAGTCCCCAGGGTATGGAAGGAAACAGCATTTTCAGTGATTAGTGAACCATGCTTTGGAGACACCTGAGGCAAAAATCACTCAAGCCAGCAGCCCCTGGTCCTTCAGCCCTCAGGGTGACTCAGTCATATCTGGGTGTTGTACGAACCAGAAGGGTGACTCCTGTGATTGTTCCTGTGATCCTTTTGAGTTGTGGTGGCCAACTTGGCTGGGAGGCCTAGGGAATCAGAAGCTGATCTACCAACCAGAGTGGATCCACTAACCTGGTGTGAGTGACGCTGCTGCTGCACCTGTCTCCTCTCCTCTCCCCTCCCTTCCCTCCCCTCCCCTCCTCTCCCCTCTCCTCTTCTCCTCTCCCACCCTCTCCCCTTCCCTCTCTCCCTTTCAGCCTGATGCTTCCCCAATATAAATCGTGATTCCTGCCCTGAAGTTGCTCACAGCTCGTTGAGGTTCACACAGCGTGTTCATCCAAACTGCAACTCCAGGAGGACTCTGTACACCAAGAGCAGGATGATGAGTGGCTCGTATGAGGGTGGGGGGCAGGAGTGATCCTGGGTGAGGAAGAAAGGCTTCAGGGTATGCGCCTGGCTGTGAATGATGATCTGACCTTCATAAGGTGGCTTAGGTGGGGAAGAGCATCCCCCACGGAAGAAAAGCAGGCCCATGGTAGGTTTGGTATTGAGGGAGGGTAACATTTATGGAATCACAGAATGTAATGTTAGATCTAAAAAGGATATTAGCACTTGTTTGGTCATGCCCCTTTCTTAACAAAAGAGGAAACCAAGACCCACATAGGACAAATTGGATCTATCACGTGTGGGGCTTAAGAGTAAAGCAGAAGCTCTTGTCCAGAGTGCCGAGTAGTGGCTGGATGGCTGGCAGAGCAGGGCACCAGATGTGTGGTGGGCTTGTGCACTGTCGGCCTGGGCACTGAGGGAGGGCACAGTGAGGCTACAGCCACAGGGCTGCAGGCAGAAGCTCTGGTGATGTCTCCTGTCCCTGCTTCTGGATCTGTTAGAGAGATACAAGAAGGGAAAGGGGAGAGGCCAGAGGGATGGTGCGGTTGACTGGCCAACTAGGGATACCTTACCCAGGAACTCCCACCTGTGAGTGCTAGTGTTTATGGACCAAAGTTTTAACCCTGTAGGTAAAGCCTGGAACATTTAGCTTATGCATATAGGTTATATAGTCATGTGTCACTTAACCACTGGGATACATTCTGAGAAATGTGTCATTGTGTAAACATCATAAAATGTCCTTACACAAACCTAGATGGTATAGCTTACTGTACACCTAGGCTTTATGATATAGCCAATTGCTCCTAGGCTACAAACCTGTACAGCATGTTACTGTACTGAATACTATAGGCAATTGTAACATAACAGTAAATATTTGTGCCTCTAAACATATCTAACTATTGAAAAGGTACAGTAAAAATATGGTATAAAAGATAAAAAATGGTACATCTGGGCCGGTCACAGTGGCTCCTGCTTATAATCCTAGAACTTTGGGAGGCTGAGGCAGGAGGATCACTTGAGGCCAGGAATTCGAGACCAGCTTGAGCAACATGACGAGACTCTTTCAGTACAAAAAAATAGAAAAATTAGCCGGGCGTGGTGTTGCACACCTATAGTCCCAGCTACTTGGGAGGCTGAGGCAGGAGGATTGCTTGAGCCCAAGAGTTTGAGGTTGCAGTGAGCTATGATGACACCACTGCACTCTAGCCTGGGCAACAGAATGAGACCCTGTCTCAAAACAAACAAAGAAACAAACCAAACAAATGGTACATCTGGAGATGGACTTACCGTGAATGGAGCTTGCAGGACTGGGAGTTGCTCTGAGTCAATAAGTGAGTGGCGAGTGACTGTGAAGGCCCAGGACATTACTGTACACTGCTGTAGACTTTGTAAATGCTGGATACTTCAGCTACACTAAGTATGTAGGAAAATATTTTTCTCTCTTTAATAATAAATTAACCTTAGCTTGCTTTATAAACCTTTATATTTTTAACTTGACTCTTTTGTAATACACTTAGTTTAAAACATAAACACATTGTACAGCTGAACAAAAATATTTTCTGTCTTTATATTCTTAGTCTATAAGTTTTTTCTATTTTAAAAATTATTTATTTTTAAACTTTTTATACTTTTTTTGTTTAAAACTGAGACACAAGCACACACATTAGCCTAGGCCTAGGCCTGTACAGGGTCAGGATCATTAATATCACTGTCTTCTACCTCCACATCTTGTCCCCTGTAAGGTCTTCAGGGACAGTAACATACAGGGAGCTGTCATCTTCTATGATAACAATGCCTTCTTCTGGAATACCTCCTGAAGGACCTGTCTGAGGCTGTTTTTTTCTGTTTTTTTTTTTTTTAGTTAGTTAACTATTTTTTTTTTTTTTTTGAGACAGAGTCTCGCTCTGTCACCTGGATTAGAGTGCCGTGATGTCAGCCTAGCTCACAGCAACCTCAAAATCCTGGGATCAAGCAATTCTCCTGCCTCAGCCTCCCGAGTAGCTGGGATTACAGGTGCATGCCACCATGCTTGGCTAATTTTTCTATTTTTAGTAGAAATGGGGCTCACTCTTGCCCAGCCTGGTCTCCTGAGCTCAAGCGATCCTCCTGCCTCGTCCTCCCAGAGTGCTAGGATTACAGGCTCGAGTCACTGTGTTCAGCCTTTAACTATTTTTAATTAAGTAGAAGGACTACACTCCAAAATAATTATAAAAAGTATAGTATAGTAAATAACTAAACTTGTACCATAGTCATTTATTATCATTGTCCAGTATTATGTGCTGTACATAACTGTATGTGCATGTACTTTTATATGACTGGCAGGCAGTGCAGTAGGCTTGCTTGCACCAGCATCACCACAAATCCGTGAGTAATATGTTGCATTAAGACACTATTACATCACTAGGCAGATAGGAATTTTTCAGCTCCATCATAATCTTATGGGACAACCACTGTACGTGTGGTCCATCATTGCAGAAACATTATGTGGCACATGACTGTATTGCTGTTTATTCATCCATTCAGTGAACATATGTGAGCTCCTATTCCATTCCCGGCACTGTGCTAGGCAGTATAAATGCATCCTATCAATGTTTAGCGCAGGATATAGACTCAAAGATTAATGATTATAATTCAATGTGGCAAGTGTTATAATGGAGGAATACAGGGCAAGGAAAGGACACGAAATTCAGTCTGCAAGGAATCGGGAAACTAAAGTGAAGGTGACACTTGGATGGAGCTTTACAAGACTAGGAGCAACTGGTATTAGCCACATGGACGAGCAGCAGTGGTGACAATGGTAGGGGGACATGTGGCAGATAAGCTCATCCATTTGTTCCGATCGCCTTGTGATTCAGACTTCCTGAACTGCAGAGACCAGCACATGAAAAACAATGCTTGTCAGTTCCTCTTGCAACCAGGAGTCCAGAGGTAATTGAAACTATGTCGGAGATTATAATGAGGAGCTGAGTTGAGTGGGAGAGGATGGCGTGTGAGGCATCCATTTTCCTCGTGTGGCTGCAGCAGCATCTGTGTCTTTCCTGTTCCCCAGATATGGCAAAGGGGGTGCAACTTCCAGGCTCCAACCTGAGCAGCTGCGGGGAGAATGGTGCCCGTCTCGGAGAAGAAAGAAGATGCCTTCAGGATAGGGTATATTAAGTTTGGGCACATCTGGGTGGAGCTGTCTAGAAGTGAGTTGGAAATAGAGTTTGGGAACTTAAGAGTACTGCTTGGAATAGAGGTAAAGATCGACTAGTGTGTGACACAGGCATTAGTGTGGTTGTGATTGCTCAGGGGATGTGTAGAGTTTGGTGAGAAGTGGGCCAAGAGTGGCACCTACCCCCTTTAAGAAAAACTTTTTGGAAGTAATTTCATGTTTACTGAAAAGTGCAAAGGATAGTAGTGCAAAGAGCACTCATGTATCCTTTTCCCAGGCTCATCTATTGTTAACGTTTTCATCCATTTGCTTATTCTTTGCTCTCTCTGTGCACATGTATATTTTTTTCTGAACCATTTGATGGTAAATTGCCTACATCGTGGCCATTTACCCTTTATATCTTCAGTAAGTATTTCCTGAGAACAAGAATATTCTCTTATATAACCACAGTACAGTTATCAGCTTCAAGAGATTTAACATCTGTACAGTCCTATCATCAAATCTACCATCTGCATTCCAATTTGTTAATTAACCCAATAATATCCTTTGCAAGATTTTTTTCCCCTCTCCGGTACAGAATCCTGTCTAGCATCACATATTGCATTTAGTTGTTGTCTCTCGTTAGTCTTATTGAATGTGAAACAGTTTCTCACCTTTTCATTGTCTTTTATAATATTGACATTTAAAAAAAGAGTTCATCCCTCTCCACCCCTTTTAAAACAGAAGGTTCCTTATTTGGGGTTTGATGTTCTCTCGTGATTAGATTTAGGTTGTATGTTTCCTACCAGAATATTACATAAGTGATGTTGTGATCTTCTCAGGGTGTCACAGCTGGAGGCAAATTATATCCATCTGCCCTCATTGGTGATATTAGTTATGATCACTCAGACAACATAACTGATTTCTTCACTATAGATTAATAGTTAATATTTTCTGCTCTGCTACTAATGAGTCATCTATGGGGAGACACTTAAGTCCATGCAAATATCCTGCTTCTTACCAAAATTTCCCCCCTGAATTTAGCCTCTACTAATGGTAATCCAATGGTTATTGTGATGGTTGCAGAATGACGATTTTTCAACTGCAGCACTGTGCTGCGTTTGCCTTTTAGTCCTTTGCATTCTCTAAGCAAGAAGCCTGCTTTCTCCACCACTTTTAATTTATATATCTATTTATTATAAGTATGGACTAACAGATTCTTATTTTTCAATGGTTTATAATTTGTTGTTTTACTTCACTATTTTGGTGTTCCAGTTTCCCCAGATTTGGAGAGTAAGCATCCCTTCAAACTGCCGTAGCCTTGTGACATACCTCTATTACTTGCTGGAACACTTTCTTACTTCCTAGCAGAGAAACATATTTCTGGCTCGTCTTATACCTTCTGTGCCCCAGTCTGGAATCAGCTGGTTCCTTTTAGTGGTAACGAGTATTAGCAACCAGTATCTGGGTGCTGCACAAGCTCAGTGCCACTGAGGTGTCTTCGTTTCTAGGTCCTTATAGTAGACAGAGCTGAGAAACGTATGTGTGTATTGTATGCACACACACATATGTACACATGTAGCTATACACACACGCATTCACATACACATTTTAGAAATAAATCATGCACTTACAACAATATCTCCCATTTTAATCCCCACTTTCACAGGATTTTTCCTTGCTGCCCCCCCATTCCACATTTGTTTTTCCTTTCTTCTATAGGAAGAACCCTGGGATGGAGCCCTCGATGTGTTTCATTAACATTAAATGTCTCGTTAACATTTAAAATGTAGGCAGTGAGAAGAGCACACAGAAACAGACAAGGGACAACCAGAAAAGAAGGAGAAAACCAGCAAAGGGAATATCACAGGCATCCAGGGAGAAATGAGTTTCAGCCCCGTCACATTTCATTTCCACTAAAGTAAGGGACAAAAGAAGGAAGAACACATTTTGGGGGAAGATTTTGGCCATACTGAGATCAATTTTGGATACATAGAGCTTGGTTCTATTGCATGTGAGGGGACCATGGGGGATCCCGGTGAAGTGGTCCCAGAAGCAAGCTCAGGGGTAAATCTGGAACTCAAGAGAGTGTTCATGGCCACGGATATGAGTTCTGGAGCCTCTGTTCATTCTCTGAGCAAACACGTATGAAACGCTCACTCCGCAGGTGCTGGGCTGGTCATTGGTGACACTTAGAGTGGCAAATGATACAAAGCCACTGGCTGCGCAGAGCTAATCCATTGCACGGATGGTGCAATGGCGGCCAGGGACACAGTCCACAAACATGTAAGTAAATATATGGAATAGAATTTTAGATGATGATAGTTACTATGAAGAAAATAAAAAAGAATATTTGATGAGGGGAAGGATGGAGGGTGAACAGGAGGGTTAAATGCTTACTTAGCTCGTTTAAGAAGGAGCTTTTTAAAAACAAATCTTTTTATTTTTATTTTTTATTACTTTGTACCCTGTTTTTTTGTTTGTTTGTTTTTAGTAACATAGTTATTGAAAAAATATTTACTGAGCATCTACCCTGTGCCAAGAACTGTGCTGGGCACTAGGCACAGAACAGTGAAAAGAGATGTGGTCCCTCTCAAGGTGACTGTCCAGTGTTATGGGAGGACATATATTAAACAAATAATAACAGACATAAATGTATAATTTTTACAATGCTATTAAAGGGAAAGATAAATTGCTGTGCAAACATCTAGTTAAGAAACTCCTGGTGGACACTTCCTGTCTGCCTATCCAGGAGGCATTCCCCCAGCTTCCTGTAATTCAGTTTGGGTTTGGTGACCCACCTCACATGCAATCTATCAGCGTCAGGGGAGACTCAGTCCTGCCTGGTCCATCAGATCGTTGCTTTCCCACTGCACCAAGGATTGGTTTTAAAACAGGAATAATGCTCTGAGTCAAGTCATTTAAGCCAATAAGAGTAAATTCTGGGACTTTTTTTTGAACCCTCTTGGAGAAGTAAATCCACTCTTCTTTCTAGGTTTGAATGTGAAGGGGAAAGCTGGAGTCACCGCAGCCATCTTGCCACCATGAAGGATGAGCCTCTTTTAGGATGGAGCCAACACGGAGGAAATGGGGCCAAGAGATGGAGGGATAAGTGGGTCCTGGTGACACTTCATGAGTCACCAAGGATCAAACTTGAAGCTAACTCTGGACTTTGTGAGTACATAAACCCCTTTGGGCTGTCATTTGTGACCAAGATAATTTGGAATATAATTGAGTCAGGGAAGGTTTCCTTAGGGAAGGGATGTGAAACCTGATACCTGAGGGATGAGTAGGAATTAAGCTGGCCCAGAGCAGAAGGAGGTGAGGAGAGAAGTAGAGGCAGAGGAGATCGCACCACGTGCTCAGGGGCCTGCAGCAGGTGAAGCAGCAGGATGCTGGAGGAGCAGGGAGGGGGCCTGCATGCAGGGAGAGGACGGATTCTTGACCAGCCTTTTTAACACAAAAAACTTCAAATGCATTAAAAATAAAGAGAATAGAATAACAAACACCCATATATCCATTACCCAGCAGCAACCATTACTAACTCAGGGCCAATGCTATTTCATTGAAATCTACATCTCTGACTCCTCCCTCACTCCTGGCTTGATTACTTTTAAGCCAAGGACTCCAGTTCCTCCAAAATTCTGGCTTTGGAGATGATGCTCTTAGTCATTATACTACAATGTCTCTCTAGAATGGCATCACTCAGCTTAAAATGACCAAATCCAACATTGCTAAGGGAGTGGGAGCCAGCCCTGCTGGGTACCGGTGCCCTGCACTTCTCCCTGTTCAGACTCTGTTATTTAATGGATGTGTGCATTCCCCAACACGACAGCCGTGAGCCTGTTCTTCACCACTACGTTCCCAGTGCCTTGTATCGTGTGTAAAATAAATATGCCCTTCAATATTTACTGCAGAAAAAAAAGAAGGAAGGAAGGTGGAAAGTGGGAGGCGGGAGGTGGGGCATCGGTTGGGCACCAGAAAGGCAGGTGAGATAAATTGCTGAAATGAGTCTGTTTGACTTGGGTGGGGATTGGGCTTGAAGGAGCTGCAAACAGGGTGGTATCTTCTGTTTCAGGTGTCCAGAGTAGGACATGCCAGAGGGATGAGCTCAAGCCAGAGATTCTTAGTGTCAGTTGACTGGTGAACCCCAGCGGGGTTGGAGTTCAGAAGAGGGCGGAGGTGCCGTGGTAGGGGCGAACCTGCCGAGTCTGAGGGCTCCCTTTGGCCCTGGGAAGCGTGTATGGCAAAAGGTGTGTCTGAAGCTTGTTAGACCTGTCTGTCTACCAGACTGCAGGTCATTGCTTGGAAGGCTGACAGTGGAAACCTCACATTAATTTGACGTCTTAGAATTCTTTCCGTAGGTGCTTGATGTGGGGCAGAATGCCTGCAAACACACAAGTGTTCTCAGGTATGTGGGCTTTTTGTTTCTAGCACTCTGGGACTCAGGTTCTTTGAAAGAGTAAAATAGAAAAGGCCAGGACAGCTTCTCAAAGAGATTAAAACAAGGTGCTGTTTAGGCCATTACCTATCTTTGGGAACTTCTTTGTGACTCGCTGTTGCTTACCTGTTGGAAAGGGAAGCTATGGGTATACATAGCTTCTCAATGTTATTGAGGTAATCAAACCAAACAATGTGGTGAAAGTCCTTGGAAAAGTGTAAAGTACTGTAAAATGTAATTATTATTACTGTCTGTCATTGTATACATTAGATAATGTAATAGAATGATAAATTAACTGTATGTTGGTGAACTGTTGCCTAACCCTTCCTCCCTCATCCCAATGTCTTCCCAAGAAGTAGGTTCATGCTTTCAAAATGAAGTGGGAAAAACTTTATTAGCATATGTATTAATTTTCTATTGCTGTCGTAACAGATTACCACAAACTTAGTGACTTTAAAACATACAAATTGACTATCTTACAGTTCTGGAGGTCAGAGTGTGAGAGGGATCTGTCTGGGCTAAAATCGAGGTGTTGACAGGGCTGCATTCCTTCTGGAGGCTCAAGAGGAGAATCTGTTTTCTTTCCTTTTCCAGCTTCTAGAGGCCACCTGTGTTCCTTTCTCCTGGGTCCCTTCCTCCAAAGCTGGCAACGTTGCATTGCCACGGTCACATCCTCCTCTCTCTTCCGTCTCTCTGCCACTCCACTCGTAAGGAGCCTTGTGATTACATTAGGATTAACCAGATAATCTGGGATAATCTCTTTACTTTAAGATCAGCCAATTAGTAACCGTAAGTCCTCTTTGCCATGTAACCTAATGTATTCACAGGTGCTGGGGATGAGGATATGGCCGTCTGTGGGGGGCTATTAGTCTGACTGCCACAGTATATGTTTTGTAAATTTTATATCTGAAAAGAACTTCAGAAAAAGCAAGATGGAAAATCAAAATTCTTCCTAATTTGCTCCAGGTACTGCTGAATGAATCCTAGCAATATTCTCTTTCATGAGAAACCAGCAACACCTAGTGTCTCTCTAGATAAATTTCAACAGAAAACTTACTGAAAGTGTCCTGTAATTATGCTCAGTGACTGATGGGGGAGAGAGGAAATCCTCACTATGCAAAGAGGGAGAAGGCTGGTGATTCTCCTTCGGTATGTTCTTTAGATTTATTCTGAGCCCCCACATCTATGCTTCTATCCAGAAGTATTTACGTTAATTCTGTTTGGGGCACGATACGATACTGGGCTCTGTGGTAGATGCAGAAAGATAAGAATGTGATCCCTGTCCTCAAACTGCTTACAGTCTCATAGGGAAGATGAGACACATTCTAATTAAAGCACAGGTACTCATTTACGAAGCACCAAAGACTTAAGGGCCAAGTGTACCAGTTATAATTAGGTTCAGTTGTACATAAAGTGAAATCTGAAAGAACAGTGAATTAAACAGCAGAGAAGTTTATTTCTTGCTCTTGGGAAAGAATTGGTGCAGCTACTTTGGAAAACACTTTGGCAGTTCCTCAAAAAGTTAAATATGGAGTTACTATATGACCAAGCAATTCTACTCCTAGAATTGAAAAATGTGTCCATGCAAAAACTTGTACATCAATGTTCATCATAGCACTATTCATAAAAGCCAAAAAGTGGAACCAACACAAATGCCCATCAACTGATCAATGAATAAGCAAAATGTGATTATATCGATACAATGGAATATTATTCAACCATCAAAAGGAATAACGTATTGATACATGCTTTAACATGGATGAAACTTGAAAAGCTAGACTAAATGAAAGAAGTCACTCATAAAAACCCACATATTGTATGACTCCATTTACATGAAATGCCCAGAATGGGTACATCCACAGAGGTGGAAAGCAGATCAGTGTTTGCCAGGGGGCTGGGGGATGAGGAAGGGACAATGGGGAGGGACTGCTGATGGGTACAATGTTTGTTTTTGAAGTGATGAAAATGTTCTGACTTAGCGATGATTGAACAACTTTTTAGATGTAATAGGAACCCTAAAAACCATGGGATTGTACAGTTTAAGTGAGTGAATTGTTTTGTATGTGAATCATGCAATAAACTCATTTAGTAACTCAATAAAGTTACTAAAAAAAATACCCAAGAGGATTGAGGAGATCAAAACGGTGATGAATAACTAGAGGACATGAAGAGGAGATTAGAGAAGAACCTCCTGTTAGTGTTGTGCCCCCTGCGTTCCTTCTCCAGGTCTCAGAGTGGGCACCCCTTTCTGTCCCCTGTGTTGGGTCTCTCCTCCTCTCCCCTCCGCTACGACCATCGGCAGAATGTTCACTGTGTGAGGCTGACTCTGGCCCCAGACAAGGAGAGAGATGGCAGTTTTGTTCCCTGTGGAGATGAAATGGAGAACGTGCTGATGGAAACAGAGAAAGGAATGGGATTCTCGCTCCTTACTCCTGAGGGCGTCCCCACATGAGAGGAACCTCTGAGGCACTTCTGTCCCTGGGGAACAAATATCCTTGGGAGTCCCTGGCCCTGATGGTGTGGGGAGGGGCTGTGTGGGCCTGGTATAGCCTGGTGCCCACCATGTGGTTTACGTGTCTCTTTGGAGAATGAAGAATCTTGGGGCAGGAATGCTCAAAGTTGTGTCCCTGATCTCCACAGTGGACGGGAACTATTCGAGTCTGTCCTTGCTGCCCTGGCTGGCCTGTGCTCAGGGCCCTCCGGCTACCCACCTTCCCTTTGTCCCCTTTGATAGAGCAGTTCCTCATTAACACACATTCTTTTTTTTTTTAATTTCAGCATATTATGGGGGTACAGGTGTTTAGATTACGTATGTTGCCCTTGTCTTCCCTCCTCTCCAAGTCCGAGCTTCAAGCCTGTCCATCCCCTGATGGTGCGCATCGCACTCTTTGTGTATGCATATACTCGTCCCCTCCCCCCCCGCCCGACATCCAATAGATGTTATTCTTATATGTGCACTTATGTGTTGATCAGTTAATACCAATTTGATGGTGAGTACATGTGGTGCTTATTTTTCCATTTTTGGGATACTTCACTTAAGTAGAATGTGTTCGGGCTCTATGTAGGAGAATATAAGAGGTAACACACATTCTGATGTCTCCTTCACAGCCATGGGGCTTTATTCTTGATCTGTTTCCTGTTGCTTGTCTTGTGCTGTACAAACCATAGTACTGTTTCTTACAGGGCAGGATACCACTCCTCATACCACCATAAGAGCTATTTCTCCTGTTCTAGTAGGCCTTTACAAAGTGCAGTTTGAATCAGGGTCCATGCCTTTGTGACATTGGGTTTCTGGGGTTCTGCAGTGTGAAGATGAATGGGAGTCGAGTCTGAACTGAGATGACAGAGCCATTGTAAAAGTTAGTGTCCCAAGTGTCACAGCCAAGAGAAGCCCAAGGAGACAAGATGACCAAACGTAATATGTATCCAGGGACAGAAAAAGGACATTAGGTAAAAGCTAAAGACATATGAGTAAAGTATGGACTTTAGTCAATAATAATGTATCAATATTGGGTCATTAATGGTGACAATGTGCTATACCATTGTAAGATGTTCATCTTAGGAAAAACTCGGTTTGGGGTGTATGAAAGCTCTTGGTATTGTCTTTGAAATTTTTCCGTAAATCTAAAATTATTCTAAAATAAAAACTTCATTAATTTGCCCTCCACTCTGCCCCCTCTCAAGAGAACATCCCCACCCACATCACAGCATTCAGCTCTGGGCTGGCTGGACCATTTTCAAAGAAGAGTGTTATCCAATATGTCTCCTTTGAAGGGTAGTTATCAGATGCCATTTGTACCATCAGTGCAATCTGGAAATTTTCCATTTATCTGTCTAGAGAGGAGAGGGCTTTAAAGTCCTGCATGGATGGATAGGAAGATGAGAGTAATGGAGCGAAAGTGCACGTTCTGGTCCAAGAGTGACAATGAGTGAGCCCACAGTAACCTTGGGGCATGACCAAATGGCTGTTAGGGAAGGCTCAATCCATGAGGACATCATCTTGGAGAGCTGCAGCAAGTTTTGCATCCTGGACACAGAGCCCAATAAACATGAGGAACTGAAGGTGTAGCCACCTTTTCTGCCAAACCTGAGGGTTTAGTCTGAGAATAAACAGGGGCTAAGGCTTGCATAACACAGTGTGACTGAATCAGTCAAGGGTGCGTTCAGGGGCCCTGGATTCCGGGGAATCTGATTACATGCACAAGGGGTCAGCAACTTATTAGCTCTATAAATTTCTAGCTAAACATGTGACCAAGAAGTTTGGGACCAGTGTATTATGGGTGGAGCCCATTGGTAAGCATGGCCTGTCTAAACATTATTTTTGATGCTTAGAGCAGCATGATGGTCCTTTGTTTCCAGGATGGGTTTGGAGAACAGCAGACAGCTCAGGACTTTGAGTTCATCTCTCCTGGAGCAAAGGATTGAGCCCAAACAACTGGCTAAAATCACCCCTGGTTGCTTCCTCCTGCAGATGACTTTCACGTTTGCTGCAGCCGCCTGTTTTCAGCGCTCTCCCAGCCCTGCTCTGTCCCTGAAGAGGCAAATACACATCTTGCAGCGGCTGAAGGGAAGAGCTTCGGGCAGAGAGTAAGGGGAGCTTGCCGCTGCAGTGCACCGCTGCACCATCAGCACCATCTCCAGCGGTGACGGAGGCTGCTAACCCTGCCTAGGAAATCAATGGAGTGTCCCTAAGAAACCCAAACTCCAGCATGGCTCACCCAGCATTCTCCCCCACCTTCAGACCCCCAGGTGAGACTAAAACAAACCAACAAAGCACCTGACCGGCAGAGGCTTAGTCAGCATTCCTGTAAGAATGAAGGCTGGCAGCGTGCTTTAATCCCGGAATTCGACCTGAATCCTAGCATGTTTTGTTTTGTGAAAAGAAATGCTGTCATCATCGTTTTCCTTTGTCTTCCAGCAATTTATTTTCTTGTGGTAATGTAAAACATTTCCTCTGGGATGGGGTGAAAAAAGTCAGCTATAAATTTTTACAAGTGCAAAGTACTTTGGCTTGATTCAGTGTACGAGACTTCAGAAATGCCTACTACTAACCAGGTTACCCATGCAAGGCTTGGAACTGCTTCCTGAGAACGGTGCCTAAAAGCCCATGGTGCAAATGGGATGCTACAATTTGTTAGGGGTCTGTTTCAGCATTTATATTTAAATACATTTCCCTCGAAGAATTTTTAATTGGACATTTCACCTTGAGATGCTCAAGTAAATCAGATAGGGAGCCAAACCTAGTTATTTCGCTTCCTAACCAAGCTTTATTTCAGGGCTTTCTTTCCCCTGCGGTTCTTGCCCCGAAGCGATCTGTAAGGCGAACCCACTCTGATACAGTTTGAAAAGTGCATTTTGTACTTGGCTCTTTCTTTGATCGAATTAATCTGGGCTTTTTTGTAGTTCTAAATGAGGCCTATGGGCTGACAATGTAGCTGTTTAAAGGGGATTTTAGGGGATAATAGCCAATGCAAATAGTGCCATGAGAATGGCAACTTGCTTTTGCACTTTCAATCACATAATAACAGCAAAGAAAGCTTTTAAAATGAATTGAAATTTTGTGGCATGCCATCTGGGATTATTTGGGGAAACAGTTCTGAATACTGCAGTTGGGCAAAAGAATGGAGAGACGGTCTGCTCTTAAGCTGACATGTTTCAGATGGCAACCTTATGCTAACTGGTGCAAAGTTGGCTAGGATTTTTTTTTTCATTTTCTTTCTCTCGGATTATCTGCAAAAATTCTCTTTGATTGCTGGTATTTGGGTCTGAAAAACTTTTCTATTGTTGAAGAATTCAATTCAACCCCTTGCAGCTGCTGATCCCCTCATTGTTCCACTCGTTATGTGTACGCGTCCCAGATGAATGTAGCCAAGCCTTTTAGGACCTTAATAGGTGTCTACATAAAGGTCATTTATTCCGCCGTACTTGTTTTAACAAAAGTTTATACACAAACAACAACCACAGCTAAAACATTCACATTAATCAATTTCCTCCTGATGCAGAATGCAAAAACTGCCTCAAGCCATGGCTGAGGCAGGAAAAATGTTTTCTGTATATGATGTCGCAAAGCAGTAAGTAGTTTAAGCAATTTCACCAAGGGCAAAGCGCAATTGTTTCGGCACAGTCTCTAGCCGAGATCTCCCGTTCTGGAGCTTCTGTGTCCCGCCCTGCTCGGGGTAGGGTTGGGGGCAGAGAGGGGCTTCGGATGGAGTTTGGTGAGGTTTTTAACTGTCTCCCTGATGTTTACCCTGGTTTGGGAGCTGTTCTCCATAAACTTCTGGTGGGCACAACCTATTGTCTCTGCAGTAAAGGATGCACAAGTGATACCAGAATCCAGAGAAAATTGCATGAAGGGGTGCAATGAGGTATGCAGAATTCTCAAAAAATAAATAATTTCCTCGCAGGTGTACGTTCCCCTGTTATACAAAAGAAAAGACGACCTCAGCCATCCCTTTTCGTCTTCAAATCCCAGAGAAGGCTGCTTTTAGAAAGAAAGAAATTAGGAAAATAATAGCTACCAATCGCAAACGCTCCTGAGGATGCTGACGCGCTAGCTAAAATGCGAAACGGGGCAGAGACGAGCAAAGGTTTCTAAGGGAACCTGGTGCTGTTCATTGGTGCTGTGAGGGGATAGCCCGCACGGCGGACGTCATGTGGGAATTACCAAACTCTGGCCACGTGGGGGAGGGAGTGGAGAGGCCCACCCACCCTGTTTCCCAGAAACAACCCCAAAGGGCTTGCCTCAGCCGCCGGGGAATTCAGGGACACGGCCACATTCTCCGATCCATCTCAGGGTGACACTTAGTACCTGTTCATGGCTCTGTTTTCACCCGAATCCTTCAGGAAGTAAAAACAAACAGTATTTGTGGGTTATTCTCCTCTGCTATGTCGGTTTGCTTGCTCATTAATCTCCCAAGTTCAAGGCTTAGACTTGAAAGATTAAGGATTCGAGTTGTAAGATACCTTAAGGGTTTTGTGAAGGCTGAAACCTCTGTGATTTGACCCCTGCGTGTGGCTCCACCCTTCCCATCCTTATCTGCGGTCTCTTCCAGCACGGCCTGGGCTGCGTGGGGGAGGGGAGGTCGTAGCTGTCCCAGGTGCTGAGGACCCTTCCTGCGGAGCTACTGGATTCTGTCCCACAGTGCTCCCCAAGCTTCAGTGAGCATGTGGTTGAGCTGGGGGTCCTGTTACCATGCAGATTCTGCTTTAATTGGTTCGGAATGGGGTCTGAGAGTGTGCATTTCTAACAGGCTCCCTGGTGAGGCCAATGCTGCCTGGGGATCTGGGTTCTAGCTTGCCTGGAGATGAGGTACAGCTCTCACTGTCCCAGAGCCAGAGTATTAGCATCTATTCAATGATGGAGATAAAAATGCCTCTTGATGCGATGAGAGATTTCTTGACTTTTCAACTCCAGTAGCTTTTTGGGAGATGAGGATGGATTTGGGGACAGTCTAGTTTTAGAGAGGCTTATCTTATGGATAATCTTGCACCTGATTTGATTCATCAGTTTCGAGTAGAGGGAACAAAGTAAATGATATTTGGTCCCAATCTTTGATCACTTCTGTATTATTCCCTCATTTTAAAAATTACCAGATAAACATTGGAGGCCTACTGTATGCAGGCACTGTGCCAGGTGCTGTGGGTACAGAGGTGGCAGACAGATCTCAGACCTTGCCCGTCAGCAGTTTGCACTCCTGGAGCCCAGTGCAGTGGGGCTCAGCCCTGGCCGCACACTGGAATCACCTGCGGAGTTTTTGCAACTAATAATGCCTGGGCCCCATTCCCACGCCCAGGGAATCAAATTTAATTAGTTTGGGAGGGGGCCCAGTCACCGGCATTTTTGAAGAGCTTCTCAGTGGAGCCAGGACTGAGGACCCCTGGCCCAGAGGATTGAACTAGATGTAGGTGGATGTGGGTGGGAATTGTGAGAAAAGCTGCCTCAGGTCCAGACTCCAGAGCTGGGGCAATAGAGGGAGGACCAAGCAAGGGACACTCTCTTTCCCTGCCTGCCCACCTTTCCAGAGCATGACCCTGCCTGCCCATCTTTCCAGAGCATGACCCTGCCTGCCCACCTTTCCAGAGCATGAGGCCCATACAGTGAGGGAGGAAATGGCAAAGTTATCATGTGTGCATGTCATAAGTCTGTAGCGTCACAACATGCTCATGTGTGGTTACATCACGTCCTGATTCTAAGTCACAGGATATGGTGTCTCCAGCCCCTTTTGTTCAGCTGAAGTTGCTTTGGTACAAAAGAGGGAGGTTTTACATAGGGTGATTAACTGTCCTGCTTTCTCTGGAACTCAGGGATTTCCTTGGACTTGAGACTTACAGTGCTAAAACCAGGAAAGTCCCAGGGAAACCTGATGAGTTGGTCACCTTAGTTCCAGTGCAATGACTCTTACTGGGGGGTTCTCAAATCTGACACCAAAACTATGATTCATAAAAGGAAATAGACTGGACCTCACTAAATTAAAACTTTTGCTTTGAGAAAGTCTATGTGAAGAGGATGAAAAGATAAGGTATAGACTGGGATAAGATATTTGCAAACCATCTATCTAATAAAGGACTAGTATCTAGAATACATAAAGAATTTTCAAGACTCAACAGTAAAAATCAAACACTCCAATTAGAAAATGGGCAAAAGGCATGAACAGACATTCACTGAAGAGAATACACAGATGGCAGACAAGCACATGACAAGATGTTCGACATCCCAAGCTGTTAGGGGTCTGGCAAATTAAAACCACAATGAGATATCACTCCATGCCTATCAGAATGGCTAAACTGAAAAATAGAAACAATGACGAATGCCGGTGAGGATGTGGACAAAATGAGTCACTCCTATATTGCTGGAGGGAGTGTAAAATGGCACAGCCACTTTGGAAAACAGTTTGACAGTTTTTTGTAAAACTAAACATGCATCTACCACACACCCTAGCAGTTCCACTCTTGGACATGTATCTCAGAGAAATGAAAACTCACATTGGCACAAAAACCTGTACATTAATGTTCATAGCAGCTTTATTTGCAACAGCTAAAATTCGGAAACAACCTAGATGTTCTTCAGCAAGTAAATGGTTAAGCAATGATTGTATTCCAGTACATAAAACCTTTCAAAATATGCAGTTTGTGGAGAAAGAAAATCAAAGGAGTCTTTAGAGGTGCATATGTTGGTACTTACTGTTTCAGTGCTTACTAGGGATGTGGGACTTTTCAGTGCTAAAACCGGGAAAGTCCCAGGGAAACCTCGATTGCAGGGAATAATCAGCCCATGTGATGTGGTGGAGGGCTGGGTAAATAGTACATTCTCACAGTAAAAGAAGACACAATAAAGTCCTTATTGCCCAAGACCAAGTGACTGGAAAAAAAAGTAGAAAACACACAATAGTAAGTAAACATACTCGTATCTATCAAGAATTAGTGTTAAAAAAAAAAAAGACTGCTTCTAGGATATAGTTGATACAAGGTCAACTTATCTTTCTATGTGTCTCTATAATATAGTGATAACTAAAGCTTATAAAATAATTCTGAAATATTATTGAATCTTGAAATACTTTCAAATTATTAAAACTATTTTATAAATGTTACTATAGGGGGACTCTACTGTATCACGATTTTCTGCAAAGTGGTAATCCGTGAATGGTTTCCTAATGGCATCGTTTAATTAATTAATGTTTGCAGATCTAGAGTATGTTCTTCTCCATCCCCTGGATGTTCAGGGATTGAAGGTACCTGGAAAAAAGAGAACTCTTGAGCTACTCATTGTGCTGCTAATAGAAGGGCTCATTTGTTAGCCCAGATCATTAGCCAGATTGGATTTTTGGGTCTAGGCATCCTGAAGTAACAAGCTGAGGGGCTCATTTGTGTTGGTTAGGCTAAAATGGCACTGCACTGGGTCTCCAACCTTTAGTACCATAGAAATAAGAACAAGTGTTAGAAAGCTTAGCAGAGCAGAACTCAGTACTTTGAGAGGAATTTGAGACCAAGCTGGACAACACAGAGAGATCCCATCTCTATGAAAAATAAAGAAAATTAGCTGGGCATGGTGGTGCCTGCCTATAGTCCCAGCTACGCAGGAGGCTGAGACAGGAGGATCGCTTGAGCCCAGAGTTCACTCTGTGGCTCCGGAGGCCAGTCCCTGTCAAAAAACTATGTAAATGTATAGACTGTAAAATAGGTCATCTATTTGAATGCCAAATATTTTTATTTTAATATGCCCAAATTTTCTGGAATTTGTTTCAGTTCTTTTTACTGAATCAATTTATCCATTACATGTCTATATCACAAAACCTACGGACCTACATGCAATATTCCAGTTTGACAAGGTAGTAAACTCACAGTAGGATGCGTTAATTGCAGAGTCTTTCAGATGACAAAACAAGATCATGATGGAGTAATGTTATTCTAAATGTCATTGTGCAAGTTATCTGTTTTGATGAGGCCTGAATAATTTACTGGCACTAGGGAATAATTTGTTAAATTGTATCATTTTCATTTATTTGAGATTTATGATTCAACATAATGTGTCATTTGTTTATATTCACTGGTTGTTTTCCCACAAGACCTTTGAAGATGAAGGACAAGCTTGCTGTCCTAATAAGTTTTAGAGGAATTAACTGGAGCATATATCTGCTCTTCCTCCTTTCCCAGGTTAACAAATGCACTACGGATGGGCTGACCTGTGAACACCAGAACATTTTAAATTTTATGGGATGTTCATAGGCTTGGAGGGATTTGAATGGCTCTACATTTAATCATAGGCTGCTGTTTCTTGGTGTGGCATGTATTCATCTAAAAGTAAAATCTTGCAACCAGGTCTAAGGGAGTTTTTTTGCAGGAATTAATTGTTGTTGGCATTATTATTATTATTTAGAGACAAGGTCTCACTCTGTAACCCAGGCTAGGGGGCAGTGGTGTCATCATAGCTCACTGTAACCTCAAACTCCTGGGCTCAAACGATCCTCCTGCCTCAGCCTCCTGAGTAGCTGGGACTATAGGCAGGCACCACCATGCCCAGCCAATTTTCTTTATTTTTCATAGAGATGGGATCTCTCTGTGTTGTCCAGCTTAGTCTCAAATTCCTGACCTCTCAAAGTACTGAGATTCCAAGTGTGAACTTCCTCACTGAGCCGCATTATTATTATTAATGAGATTCTCCTTTAGTCTTATTTCTGTTTCTCTATTCTCTGAGAAAATCGGTGGCTGCACCGGAGCTAAGCTATATGATTTTCGCTTTTTCTTCGCTCTCAACTTAGACTGCTAGCCTAGCTCCACGGGGGAACTAATGGTTGGTAACTAGCTTTTAGATAAGTTACTGCCTAAAGAAAAGGGAAGATACCTTGAGAGCTAGAAGTCTGTCTGTCAAAACAGTCAGTGGAGGCATCCCTGTGATTTTGTTATTTTGCAAATGATTCTGATAATGTTTCCTTGGTGACATAAGAAATAGCATCTCAAGCACACAGGCATCAAAATTAGCAAGGAAAACAAATCCTGAGCCATCATCAAAGTATCTTCTCTCTGATTCAGAACATAAAGGCCAGAGAAGAGTATCTCTCCAGGTGACTTGCCATAGACTTACATGTGCACATCTGCCGATTTTGTGACCCACCAGAGCAATCAATCTTAACTATGATAAGAAAGTCATGGCCCAGAATTTAGCTGGATTATGGAAAAAAAATGCATTTTCAAACCTTATGGGACACTCTATTTTATCTGAGAAATCAGGAAACTGGCAGAGATGGGAAGAAGTATTTAAGTACATGCTGATGAGAGTGTTTGTGCAGAATGACCAGAGAACTTCTACATTTTCTTACTATTTTAAGCTCTGTGCCATGTCAACTTAAGCTATTATTCTACGTTCATTACCATTTTTGTAACATATATGACTAAAAATGTAATTCTGTTACCATCTGAGAGAATTTTAGAACTGTATGGAGGCTTTGATGATAATGGCTGCAATTACGGAATGTTCACTCCCCACCAGGGACCCAAGTTGTTGCAGTGTAGATTGCTTCATTCTCCACAATCTGTGAGGTGGGTATAATTATCCCTCACTTTACAGTGAGGATAAATGAGGCCCACAAGGTTAAATAACATGACTAAAGTCTCCCAGCTGGAAGAGCTGGGATACAAACTGTAGCCTTTCTGACTCTAATGTGTGAGCTTAATGTCTAGATTAACACTGCCTTGGGTGAATACTTTAGAAAAGAAAACTAAAGTCAGGGGACGTTAGTTTACCTAAAGTAACATCAATATACAGCTGATTTTCTGAATTAAAAGGGGGGAAAGAGGCAAAGGCCAGGGTGAAGAACCTGGTGCTTGGAATGGAGCTCTACCCCTGCCAGGGTTTAGGACTCCACACCTCAGTCTCTGTCTCTGGGAACTCCTTCACCCATCAGAATGCAAACCTCTTCCTATCAATAAGCATTTACAAAGAAATAACAGCTTTATTGACAGATAATTTACATACCATAATGTTCACCCTTTTAAAGTATACAATTCAGTTGTTTTTAGTGTATTCACGGTGTTGTATAACCATCACCCCTTGCTAATTCCAGAATATTTTAATCACTCCAGAAAGAACCCCACACCCATTAGCAGTCAATTTCCATCATCCTGCTTCCGTATCCCCTGGAAACCACTTATCTATTTTCTGTCTTTATGGATTTGCCATTCCTGGACATTTCATATAAATGGAAGCACACAATATGTGGCTTTCTTTGTCTGGCTTCTTTCACTTATCATAATATTTTCAAGGTTCATCTATGTTGCAACATAAATCAGTTGCTTTTTAAGGCTGAATAATATTCCATTTTATGGATATTGTTTTTCCATCCACATTTTGTTTATCCATTCATCAATCAATGGACATTTGAGTTGTTTCCAATTTACACAATTGGATATTGTGAATAATGCTGCTATGAATATCCACATACAACTTTTTGTGTGGCTATGTATTTTCACATTTTTTGTATATACCTAGAATTGGAATGGCTGGGTCACATGGTAACTCTATGTTTAGCTTTTTGAGGAGCTGCCAAATTGTTTTCAAAAGTGGATGCACCATTGTACTTTCCCACCAACAATGTGCGGGGAATGTGGCCAGTGCTCCCCGCAAAAAACCGGGTCCCTTTGGTAGAGTTGCAAGGGATAAGAAAATAATAGAGAAAAATGGAAAAATGGAAGAAATAAAAGAATACACTGAGACAAAGATATAGTTTTATAAGTTTATAAAGATTATAGGCAAAGTGGGAGCTCAGGGGGCTTTGACCTCTCCGTGGGTCTCAAAAAGCCCAGAATGAGGTCTTACATGGTAACTTACAGGGGTAACAGATTTACATAACAATAGTAGTTCCTCTCAGGTTAACATATTTTCAAAAGGCTTTTACAGAAGGCTTCTACAGATTCTTTGACTAATTCTATTTATGTGAGCAAACGGTTACAAAGTCTTTCAAAGGTTAATTTCTAAATTCTAAGGTAAGTTTATCATTTAAGCAGAGGGGTTAAACAGAGATATGTAAGCTCCATGTTTATTAGGTTATAGTGAATAGAGACAGGTAGTCTAGAGTGGTTTAAACAAAAGCTTTGCTTTTAGCCATTCGGGAAGCTGTCGTTTCCGGGAAGCTGTTTGTTCCGGAGGGCACTCCATCGTCAGCTCTCAGCCTATAGTTTTTAACAGATTCACTTGTGCTTTACAAAGTGAATCCAATTCTTTAGGTCTGAGAAACGCGGCACCTCATGGGATAGAGCCGCTACTGCCTTTCAGAGAAGCCCTTCCGAGTGTAACAGCATTCGAAATGCAAACCAACACGTTCACATATTCTTTCAGGGCAAAGCTCTGTAAAACTCTTAAGACAAATCCTGTCCCAAAGCACGTTTAATACTAATTCATGGAGCGACA
>CAUYSK010094095.1:0-15737 GCA_963575035.1 Avahi laniger | reverse complement strand
TTAGGGAATGATTTATAATGTATATGAGTTGAACTGATCACCTTCGCCTCCTGAGCAAGGTGTAGAGGGAAGTGAGGACTCAGAAAAGTCTGGCAGAGGAACAGAAACTAGACAAAGTGACAGAGGAAAACAGAGAAGTATGGAAACATTGCGGTGTTGAAAATGTTTACTGGAACTGAAATACAAGGCAACCAAAGCATACAAATAAGAGGGGGAATCTAAGCATTTTTAAAAGCATTGTAAGATACTTACATTGCTCAGGAAGAAACTAAACATATCAAGTAATTTTAGATGCTGTTAGGCTAAGTATACATGTTAAAATATCTACATAACTAAGGAAAGAAATTTAATATAGCTGTTTTGAAAAGACACAGCTCTCATATAGCCATTGTAGCTTATCAGAAGGATAAAACAAAGGCTGGGAAATATTTGCATGTTTGTTTCCATAAAATTTAAGATACATCTACATTTAATCTATATCTTCTCATCATGAAATTTGAGTTGTTGTCCAAGTTTATTCAAAAAGGAGGACAAAAGGGTTTTTTGTATTATTAAAAGACTCCAAGGACTTTTTGCTTGTAATCTCAAATTTATGACTTCTTAAAATAAGATAGTATATTTGTTAATGTTTCTGGTAAAACACTGCATACACTTGTTTTTAATTATGTTTCTTGTATGAGATTGAGGTTACCCACCAGTCTTGTAATAATTAACTTTAAGACTTCACTTATTTGTTCTGTAACTTCCTTGGTAGTAGTTTGAATTTACTCAGTAGCATCAAAAACACACCAAGAAACTTTGCTCAACTTTCTGCTGCTATATAATCTGGTTTTTGTTATAAAATGTTTTATTCTATATAATCCCAATAAACCTTATGATTTAACATATTCAATTCTAACAAACAATAATTATTCAAACTTGTCTCATTTAGCAAAATCTGTGAAAGCGCTGGGTGTTATCACTTGTAAATTTCTAATCATTTCTATGGAATGAGAAACAGTATTTTATTTTTGTATTAATTCCCTTGGAGGAAATTCAGGTTCTCAGGATTTTTATTTATTCATGTCAGTCGAATATAATCTCTGCTCATAGATCACAGCAAGCGAAAACCAACTGTCATCAGCGAGTCAATAGAATCAACTAATGGTAGATATGGATCTCAAGGACTATAGATGGTGGGATTATTAGATGTGAGACATATGTATAAAATATTTTTAAAATAGAAGATAAAATTTTTTTAAACTATCAGGCAGATTTAAGTAAAAATACAGCTTTTAAGAATGAAAATATAACCTTTTAAATTAGTGGATGATCAGATTAACACACACAGAGTGATTATTCTGCCTACCACAATCAACTAGCAAATACGAGAAAGGAAATCTAAAGGACATGGACATATATGCAAATATCCTAAACTATATTTTGACAAAAGAATACTTTGGGAATCTTTATCCATGATCATATTATAATCAAGAAATTCAGCATTGTTAAATACCTCAGACAAATCTGTAATTCTAATACTATATTAAGAGAAAAAGGGAGACATATAATCATCTCAGAAGATACAAAAAATAGCTAAAATTCAACAATTATTTACAATCTTAAAATTAGTCTTAGTAAATTATAAATAAAGAGAATTTTCATAATCTGTTGAGGGATCAACAGAAAACCTACATCAAACTCAACCTCTGATGCAAAATATTAAAAGTACTTCCTTTAAAATCAGAAACAAAAAGACCACTCTCCTTCAACATGGAATTCTGAGAGAATAAAGAAAGGCAAAAAGAAACAGAAATTCTGAGGTTTGGGAAAAATACTCAAATCTTTATAATTCACAGAAAACTCCAAAGAATCTACAAAATTAATAAAATAATATATCTGGGTGCTGAAAAAATAATATACAAAAAGTTGTACACTTGGAATAAGGAGTTAGAAATGTACCTTTAAAATAGATACCATTTTCTATATCAACACAAAATATGAGATGTATAAAAATATATCTAACAAAATTACATAAGGCCTTCATGGAGAAAAGTTTTACATATTATTGAGACATTAAAGACGACCTAAATAAATTTAAAACTTTACCATTTTCAAGGAAGACTTGCTGTTATAAGGAAGTCAATGCTCCCAAATTTCCTAAATGAAATTTCAATTTAAATATTGTAGAATTTTTTAAGAAACCTGATACTTTGATTCTGAAATTGATGAGGAAAAAGTCCAAGATTAGTTAAGACATACTTGAGGACGAGATAATGCGAGGGTGTTTCCACTATTAGATATCAAGACTTGTAAAAAGGCTATGGCAATGACCGTGCGGTATTGGTATGACGGTAGAAATGAGAAACTGGGATATATACATATGCATATATGGAAATGCTGTACAATTGAGGAGGCTGATCAATGGAAAAATATATTCAATATATGATGCTGGTACAATGGACCATCTAGTGGAACTAGGTCATTCTAGTTCAAAATATGGAACTAGAACCTTTTCTTACACAATTCCCACAAATCAATTTCAGATTTATTAAATCCTTAAATTTGAAAATTAAGATTACTAAATTTTAGAAGAAAATAAGGAGAAATTTTTTATAATCTTGGGGCTAGGGAAAAATTTCCTCAATAAAACCAAATATAGAAAATATATCTGCATTCCCATGTTTACTGCAGCACTATTCACAATAGCCAAGATTTGGAATCAACCTAAGTGTCCATTAACAGATGAATAGATAAAGAAATTGTGGTACATATATACAAAGGAATATTGTATGGCCATAAAAAAGAATGAAATCCTGTCATTTGCAACAACATGGATGGAACTGGAGAACATTATGTTAAGTGAAATGAGCCAAGCACAGAGAGACAAATCTCACATGCTTTCACTCATATGTGGGAGATAAATATTAAAACAATTGATCTCATGGAGACAGAAGGTAGAATGATGGTTACCAAAGATTGGGAAGAGTAGTGGGGATAGGGAGATAAAGTGAGGATGGTTAATGGGTACAAAAATATAGTTAGATAATTGGATAGAATGAACAATATTTGATAGCACAACAGAGCAACTATAATCAACAATAAGTTAGGGTATACTTTAAAATAACTAAAAGAGTGGAATTGGAATGTTCCTAATACAAAGAAGTGATAGATGCCAGGGGTGATGGATACCCCAATTACTCTGATTTGATTGATACACGTTGTATGCTTGTATCAAAATATCACATGTACCCTGTAAAGATATACAGCTATTCTGTACCCATAATAATTAAAAATTAAAAAAAAATTAAAAAGCAATACATTGAAAAACAAAAAGAAATACCACCTAAAAAATACAAGTTTGATAACTTTGATTCATTAAAATGAAGAATTACTGTCCGTTATAAGACATTTTAACAACAAGTTAAATACAGGCCATAAATTAGAAGACATCAGCCACACATAAAATTGGCAAAAGATTATATATATTTAAAAACCCACCAAATATCTCCTAGTACAATTCCTAGTATTTATAAGAAAAGACCAAGAACCTAATGGGAAAAAGTGGCCAAAGATATACATAGGTATTTTTTTTCCAGGGGAGAAAAACTGGATAACCAAAAATTTGTGGGGATCCTAAAATCATTAATAATACAATAATGCAATTTCACAATATAATGGGAAACTTTTTATATCCACTAGATGGGTATAACTTAAGTATGACAATGACTGTCATTAAAAGTGAGCTATGGGAATTCTTATCCATGGTTGTTTAACAATAACAATTTAACACTGTAATGTAAAAGTAATATGCACATAATACACGCCCCCACTATTCTATTTCAAGTTAACATCTAGAGAAATCTTTTCACATGTGCCCTGAATCTTGAGAAAGTCACAGTAATTTTCGTAATGCCATTACTCATATGATGAAAACATACTTGAACTCAAATGTCCATGAAGAGAAAATATGATACATAAATAGGGATATAATCACATAATGAAGTATTATACAGGAGTGAAAATGAGCAAGTTTTGAAATATATATGGGGAAAAAGTGACAAAAGATTACATACGGTATGATTCAATTTTATAAGAATGAAAGATTATTATACCTTGTTAAGGAACATATTTTAAAAAACAAACAAACAAAAAAAGCAAAGGGATCATAAGCTCAATATTAAAGAGAGTGGTTACCTTTGGGAACAGGAAGATGAGATATGGAGAAATACACACAAGTATACACAGGTAGTTCCAAAGTTATTGGTGATATTCCAGTTCCTGAACCTGGAAATGGTTCACTGTTATTTATTTTATTATTATGTTTTAAAACTTATATACATATATATTACATATATTTTATATATATCAAATATTATATAATGAAAATTTAGAAGTTATGTATTACAAATAAGAGAAATCATATATTACAATGAAACAAAACACAGCCACCACCATAATGTTCTTACTATCAATAATAACCACAGTTAATATTTTGGTGTATTTCATTTTAGTACACATACACACACACATATTTCCTTTGTCTTGTTTTTCTAAATAGAATCACATTGTTTAGACTGTTAGGAACTTTCTCTTTCTCCCAATATTATTGTGTGAGCATTTCTTTCTTTTCTTAAATAGTGCTTAAGACACAACTTCTAGGAGTTACATTATCTTCCATTACTGGAATCACCATCACTTATTTATCCTGCACATCCATGTTGACATTGCATTCTTTTATTCTTGCATTGTTATGACTGTGATGAACATTCTTGAACCTAATCCTTTGTACTTATAACCTTGACTATTCCCGTTATGTAAACCTCTAGAAATGGAATTGCTGAATCAAAGTGTACAGATTTAGGAAGTCAAACTGACCTTCACTTAAGACTCATCCATAAGTATGAGTCACGACTTTTCCTCTCCCACATACTGTGGTTTTAAATACCACAATGTAGATTCTGGGAGGATAATGAACCTGGTCAGTGGAGAAATCAACAGACCATTTCCTCATATTTTTTTTTCCTCTTTCTCTTCTGTCCTCCTTTCATATACGTAAACATAGGTATACACAAATCATCCAGTATTGGGAGAAAACAAACAAGAATAAAGAAGGAAACCAATATCATAGAGGAAAAAAAGAAAAGAATTCTTATGAAAGGAAAATTTTTAAAAATCATCCTCAATAGTATTCCATAGAAGATTATACCAATAAAACAAAAGTATGTTGCTAGGCAAAAAGAATAATCAGAAAACCAAAAGGTTTCTTAGAATTTAAAACTATGCTTCTAGAAATAAAATATTTTAAAACCATGATTGTGGAAATAAAACTATTCATAAAGATGCTGAAAGAATAAAATAATACTGGTAAAAGACCTAATTAGTGATCTGGAAAATAAAGTCATATCAAGGAAAATCTCCCCAAATAAGGAGCAAAAAGACAGAGTTGAAAACCAGACATAAATGTGAAAGTGTTTTGGATGTTAAACTGCTATCATATATATTGATAATATATAAGGCATAAGATAGCACTAGTAACAGGTAATGAAATATATAATGGAAGAATTCTAAATATTTGAGCAGAGAATTGGGGCAAATATATTCATATATTCATCTTACATACAAATATGTGATTATATCCATGTATATGTATCTAATTGAACAGTAGAGCAATATCACTAAATCTCGGTCATAAGACACATTTTATTGTAGAATTATTCTCAGCATTATGGAAATCATGTAGGTTCCTAGAAATCACAAGATAGATTTTCATACAGGCTGGAAATGTGGTGAGCATGGAGTTTCACGCATGTTCTGACACTTCTGTGATTATAGAACAGCAAGGCTTGGGGGTAGGTACATAGCAGAGACATTTAATGGTGTTTTGGGATGATGAGTCAGTTTTTTCCACTTCTTCCAGGGTGACTTGAGTTCAGATTTACGAGGATTACACGCAGTTTTCATTTCATCCAAATCAATTTTCCTTTTTAGTGGCTTTGAGACCGAAGAGCAGAGAAAAGTTCATTTGCATGTCAAACTCCTTGTAACGCATTTAGGTTTTTGTTATTATGCAACTTGAGTGTCTGCACATGGATTTTTCTTAAAGACACATGTTTCATATAAGATCTAAATTGCTCAATTTGATAGCCCCAAGCTAAAGTAGAACCCCAAACACTGTTGAAACCTGGCAGTAATGCTTTTCCGTATGCTTTTAAGCCACAGAGACATGCTCTTGAGTGAAAAAACGCTGGCCTACTCTGACTCCTAGCAACAAGGAGTTAGAACACACCATTCTGACAAAATGAGGATAACTAAACCACTGACTAAAGTTGTCAACTCCTGAAATGGGCATTAGGTTATGGAGAAAATTAAATATTAAATGAAGTGACCCTGATAAATATTGACTTTCTGGCAAGTTTGGATCTCTTCATGCTAAATAAAAATATGAGGTTTCTTAGTGACACTTGACCTATGAAGTCATCTCCAATAATGTTATAATACATTGGACAAGAAATGCAAAACAAATGAATCCTCCAGCTGAGCCAAATTATTACAACAGCCTTTGACTAATTCTCTCCATATTATGCTTTCCTTTTGCCAATTACCACCCACTTCCTGAGTATGGTTTTTGTGGTTTATAGGAATTTCAAGCTGTCAATGTTGTAAACTTACACAATAAGAATGATCACAAACAAAGCCTAAACAAAATACAAAAATACAATCATCTTAATTTGGGAACAGAGGTAAAAAATAGCATAAAATTACAAACAATAGATAAACTCTTGGTTGCATTACGTTTAGCAAATTATACACTGGTAATTCTAATTTCTGTGTTCCAACCCATTTCTGACTCCTCATAAACAAAAGTCAAAGTCTAAGGCTCTTCAGCATGTTCCTCTTTCTTCTGTTTTAAACTTAAATTGGGCTTAGTTCATTTTATCATCATATTCTTCTATAGGAAATGACACCTGTTAATACAATAATCAAATACTCTGCAGAGGTGTGTCTCCAAGAAAATAACATTACAAACATGATAAATTTTGATTGTGTATATGCCATAGAAAAACCACTATGTCTCAGTCTGGGCGTGGTATGTGAAAAGCAGAAAGCAAATCTGAAAAACAGTGCATGGCTCCAATACTCAAAGGAACTTACCATCCAGCACAGGAAAAAGACATGTTTAAAAAAAGTTCCAGGATCTTGGGTATAAAAAAAGAGGTGAAAGTAGAGAGAGGACGGAGTACTAACTGTACGATGGGCATCAAACTAGGTTTTAAAATCCTGACTTTATGACATGAGCTTTTTAAAAGTCCCACTCCAATGCCATGGTCGAGTGTTCTTTCAGGTCTGGAAGAACAAGTCTCTTCTAAATACTGGGCCATGGTATAATCAAGGTAGGATGTTCTTCTGGGTTGGATTTTAGGAAATTCAGCTATAATGAAGTCATGACATATATATAATTTAAGTTCCAGCCAACTAGATGTAATACATAGTTCAAGAAAATGTCATCACTTCATTTGCATCAAAAATTCTGACTTTATCTAATATCGACAAAATAATTGTTGGAATTTATCAAACAAAAATAATCCACCACAACACTTTTCTTTTGATATCATGGAGATACAATGATTGTGTGGTTGACCATTCGAACTCACTTTTTAACTAATTGTGGTTTTATAGAAACATGATCCTGGCTATATAACCCTTCTTTCTTTTCCAAAGCGATTTATGATTCATTTTGTGACCATGAGAATGTAGGAAACTAGCCCTATGAATTAATGGTTTAACAATCATTCCTTTTCAGGTAGTAAATGAATCAACCAAATCGACAATGGATAGGACTAGAAGGAAAAGGATATAAAAATGCAAAATAGCCACAAAGGACGGCCTGAGTGCTTTCCTGTTGTGCCGCTGAACGAACTGTATTTCCCTGGGCAAGTCAGTCCAAACGTTAAGTGGGATCCCTGGTGAGTGTACGAGAGTCAACAGTCAACACCTCTTACGTTCCTCCAGCTCCCTTATATATTAGAAATAAATTAAATTAGCATGGGATGGTAAAGGAGACTACGTTTTGTTTTTTATTCTGGAGGGCAGAAAAACCTGTGCCCTAGGTTTGGTTCTGCCTCTAGGTAACTGTATAATATTACGTATGTCTCACTCTCTCTCTATGCCTCTATCTTATCTGTAAAATAGAAGTTGGACTAGGTGATCTCTCTGGCGCCTTCTAGCTCAAAATTCCAATATTGAAAAAAAAAGTGCCTCTAGGCTTCTAATTTGAATGCCAGATTTTAGCCTGATGTAAATTAAGCTGTCTGGGTTATAAACCAACTACAAAATAAGGTTTATAATGGAAACAGCTAGTGACCCTTGGCTGCAGCAACACTAACATTTCCCGCTATAATACTCAGTTACCACTCATATGCCTGGGCAGCGACTGATGTGTTATGTAACAGTGACTATTGCGGGATTACCCAATCCTTTCACCTAACCCTAATTGCACAGTCTGCTTGTGGCTCCTGTAATGCCTAGTTCTCTTCAGTGACACGCTCCAGGGTAGATGCGGCTGCCACCACCAAACCTAGCTCTTGACGGTTTAAAATAACAGTTGTGTGCAACTTGCAAATACCACCCTTTTTAGAATACATTATTTTTGCTTTCCTTTTTGCCTCTTTCTAACTGGCAACGGCTTCCTGCCCAAAATGACCTAGCACTAGGAAAAATTCTAACAAATAATAAAATGCTCCAGTACAGGTACAGTACATACCGTACTCAGTCTTATGGCACAGACCAAGTGAGGAGTTCCAACTGGAAAGACCAAGAGGAAAGGCAGAGGGAGGTGATTCATGTTAAATACAATAAATCTTAAATTAAATACTATTGACCCTTTTTTTGCCTTTGCATTTATTCTGAACTCCCTTTATTACACATAAATGTTTTAACACTCAGCAAAAGAAAAATTACTGGCAAATTTATAGGATAAAGAAAGCATTTTTAGAACAAAATATATATGGATAGCTAGGTAAATATCAGGTCTGACACATAAGATGAAACAATAGACTTATTTCAAGATATGCATATCATCTGAAAGTTTAGTAATTGGAAACAATCTAACCATATGTTTTTCAAAATATAATAATCCAAGAATATATTTCTCATAATACAATTTAATTTATGGCTGCTTACAAAATTTTTACGTTTCCATTTTAGAAAGCACAGGTAACTAGAAGAAAAAAAATGAATCAAAATAGATAACAATTTATCAAATAATCTATATTTTTCCTTATGCTTATATTAACATAACAAAAATCATATTGTATTTACAAATTTGTACACTAATTTTATTAATCACTATCATGAATATTTATATTATTTAAATTGTTTATAAATAATATTTTAAATTGTATGTATTTTATTAATCATAATACACTCACCCATCCTCTGCCTGTTGAATTTTATTTTTTATTCAATATTCGTTAGAATGAACAATTATGCAAAACATATCTTTTTATAAACATTTTGCTTGTACTTCTGATCGTTTTATTCCTTAAGCTACTAATGCAGCTTAAGCTCCATTCCTGGAACTATTTATATAAATTACCAACTAAATCTAAGAAATAGAGCTAAATTTAAAATTCAGAATTTCCTATACATTAGAGAGAAATTCTGACACCAAACTAATGGTTTACTAAGAAGACAGAAACCACACAAGGTATAAATAAAAATGAGACTGTTTATGTGATGTAAAATGTTTGTATACCCGGGTACTTTGTATTTTTAAATATGAAAAATTCTAAAAAACTGTCTGAAAAGAGAAAAATCATTTAAACTATATGAATTATGTAGCGTAAAACAAGAATTATAAGTTACAACCATATTGTTAAACATCATGATACGAAACAAAAATTATTAGTAAGATGGGAACTTTCCACTACCAAAATTAGATATGTAGTTGCATTCACAAACCATTCTATTGTCTTTTTTTCTTCTTTTTATTTCTTTTTGTTTTACAATGGAAGAGATGCTTCTCCTTCCATTTGAAGCTAATTTCTCCACATACTCTCTGGATCCCAGCTTCTCCCTACTTTTAGGAATTTTGCTCTATTGACTTTTTACCTCTCTGCTGTATCTAAGGTTACTCACTCTATACTGGACTTTTTCCATCACAATCTTAAATGTGTGCAAGCCTCTTCCATTTTTAAGATCTTTCTCAATCCCAACTTTCTTCCCTAGTTATTGCCCTCTTTCCACCCTTTTGACAGACAGATTTTTTTTAAATAAATCCATGCATAACGACTCTTCCTCATTGTCTAGTAAAACCTTGATTCACTATCATATGGCTTCTACTTCTATCTCCTTCAACTGCCCTTGTCAATCCCTTGGTTTTCCTATTCTTTCTTATCTCTAGCCAGTCTTTTTCTGTCATTTACCCTTGCATAAGGATGTTTCTAAGGGTTTTGCCTTTTAGGTCTTTTTTCCTCTAATTCTACCCACTCTCCCTGGGAGAGCTCATTCACTCTCTTGACTTCAAGTACCTTTTATAGCCTGAAGAATCCCACAGCTTTATCTCCAGCATAGATCTAGTTCATAGCACATCTAGAACTATGTGTCTGTCTACCTGCTGTTCCAATCCTCTTGGAGAGTCTTCAAATACTTCCAACTCGACGTGTTCAGAACTAAATGCGTTATCTTCCTCTCAATCTTGCTGTTCCTCCTGGAGTTTTCTCCCTGCGAATATCGCTGTCATCCATCTGATCCCTCAAGGCAGGAACTTGGACATTATTCTGTATTCGTTCCCCTCTCATACTCCAATTCTAGGTGGCTCTGATTTATGTGTAATTATCTGCAGGTAGCCCTCCCAGATGACCCAAGTTACAGTTAAATGCTTGTCCTAGGTAACCCAAAAGTATTCCTATGTTTCCCTTTATCATAGCCTGCATATAACACTATCAAATTTGCCAACTTGCACACCTACATCCACAACAAGACCATAAGCTTTATGTCTATATTTTCTCTCTTGTATCTTCCATATCTAACAGTGTCTGCCATATAATAAGCATATAATATTTGTTGAATGAATAAACATCTATTATGTTTTAGTTGTTAAGAAGAGCAGAAGTGATAATTTTATTTCTCAACAGAAAGTGCTTATTATGAAATTTCTGAACATGTTGAAATATAACAGATTTTTATTCACAAATACATGATGATGGCACTTGTGGGTATCTACATAATAAAATATTTTTTTGTTTTTCTTCAGACCGCTCACATCCCTAAGTAGTCTGCAAATTGCAATACATTCCTTTAAAAAGCCTCCGAAGTCTAGCCATACCTCAGTGAGTAGTTTCTTAGTTAGAGTCTACTGGGCTTTGACCCAGGTGACTCTATCTCCCTGGGCCCAGCTGAATCCACTCAGGATTGGAATCTGACCTGAAGTGGCTATCTATAAACTTTCCAGAGGCTAAGGAGATGGCTTGAACCATTAAAATTCTCTGTTATGGGTAGCGCTTGCATGACCAAATCAAATTTTCTCTCTTGGGAAGAGATAAACAGAGAGTCAGTCGATTACTGGTGGAAGCATTAGCAGAGTCAGAACATCTGCAATGAGACTGTTAGATTTCCTGTGACCACAGATCATTAAAATGCTCATGTTATTCATGATGGCAATGAACTGAGTCCATGCTATGGGGCTGCTGAGATAGTGGCCCCAAGCCTTTCTTTTCTGTGAATCAGTATGATTGGTCAAAGACTATCTTGCATCAATTAAACTAATCTGAGTTTAAAGCTTGCCATTTTTTTGTTATAATGTTTTGTTTATGTCACAGTTTATTACTTCCTATCTTTGAATTTTGAATACTACATTGCTAATTAGATAACATTATCAACTTTGTAAATACGCATTAGCAAACTTTTCTACCATCATTAAGTACTCATTCAGTTCTTTTTTCTTTTCTTTCTTTCTTTCTTTTTTTTTTTTTAGGCAGGATCTTGCTCTGTTGCAGTGGCACAATCATAGTTCACTGCAGCCTCATACTCCTGGGCTTAAATTCTCCTCCTGCTTCAGCCTTCTCAGTAGCTGGGACTACAGTCAGAGGCCACCAAGCCTGGCTAATCCATTCAAGTTTTGTTCACAATTTTATATTCCTTTACTTTTCCTTAAGCTGCTGTTGAAGCTGCAAAAATCCCAGTTTAAATCCATTTCCAAAATCCTCGAATTTTATAAGAAGAATAGCATGTTTAAAAAAAAAAAAAGAAGAATAGCATGTTTAAAAAGTGAAATTTAATGTTATTTTAAAAGAGCATGTCTATGTACTTGCTAGGGGAAAAAACTGATCTTGAAAAGCAGGTAAATTGATACTACGTAGGGATCAAAATTTATTTCTGTCATGAGTAGAGATGAAAGATGGTACTGAGAGGCTTGGATGTCCCGCAGACAGCTCCACTCTTGTCAGAGGAACCTTCTCTATATGCCTCAGACTTGACTTAGCCACTGGCAGTTGCTGACCATGCACTAGCACAATAAAGTGTTCATGGAAAGAAAGTTCCAGACTGAGAGCCTATAGCTAGGATTCCCCCAATCACAGTTGCTCTGGAGAAGATTGTGTGGTATTTATAGGGCCTATGCACTGCTTATTCTTTACATACACTAAGATACTGCACTTTCATTCTTTCAAAAAAATTTGTGTTTCTAGGAAGTTTAAAATAGACACACAAAGATATTGCCTTTTTTCTAACTGACTGGGCACTGGGCTTGATCAATGGAATTGGCTGATGATGACACATTTAGGCTTTTTAATTGAATTTTTGTACTGATATGGCTTTAAAAAGGGTTTATGGTGTGTGTCTGTGTGTGTGTGTGTGTGTGTTTAGAGCTCTCTGATTTTGGTGAATTACATGGTAATGAGGAGAAGAACTGGTCTTTGGTAGTGAATTTTTAAACGGGTAGGGTACCTAATGATAGAACCAATCAGACCACTTCTGTAGGCATGATTCTAAACATCTAGTTGCCTACCGTTTTGTCGTGCACATCTTATTTTTACTATGTTAACTTTTGTGGGTTCATTGAAAAGTCTGCTCAAAACTAATACTGTCAAAACCTAGTAGTAGAGTAGAATAAAATTGTTACTTGGACTTGTAAAATAAAAAATAGACACAATCCACGTAAGGATAAAATCCTCAATGGAAGAGAGCCCAAAAACCAACACTGCTAAAGGAGCTACAGTGGGTAAAGTTCTGTTCTTGTTTGGCACTGATCACACATTCCCAAAAGTTGTGCAGCCACACGGTGGAAATCAGACACAAAACAACCTTAGCCATTGGGTAATTTTTAAATTACTTATCCAAGTAAAAAAACACATTTTAAAGGCATGGCAATCTGAAATGTAGGAGCATACAGTACAAACTGTACACTAATAAAATTTGGTCTTGTGTGTGGGTTGGAGTCATGAATTCTTATGGCTAGACCAAGTTATAATCACATTCTTGGGTTTTGGATTTGTTTTCCCTTTTTAATAGTTAAAGGATAGCCTTCTATTTTGCAGGTTTAATCTTTAAAAAATTAGATTTTAAAGGGAAAAAAGTAGAAATTTTCATTTTATTATAACACAATAAAAAATATGATTAAACTTTTGGCAAACAGAAGGCCATTTTTCAAATGATTAGTCAGAAATCCATCATAATTTGGAATAGATTTCTGCCTAGGACAGTGACAAAAACAAAACAAAACAAAACGAAATCAAAAACCAACAGTGACAATAAAAAACACTAAAAAATGATAATTTATATCCAGCATCCAGCACTATTTTTTTTAAGACAGGGTCTTGCTCTGTTGCCCAGGCTAGAATGCAGTGGCAGCAGTGTCATCGTAGCTCACTGCAACCTCTAACTTCTGGGCTCATGCAGTCCTCCCCTGCCTTGGCCTCCTGAGTAGCTGGGACTACAGGTGTGCACCACCAAGCCTGGGTAATTTTTTTTTAATTGATTGTAGAGATGTGGTCTCATTATGTTAATTAGGCTGATCTTGAATTCCTGTTCTCAAGGGATCCTCCCTCTACGCTCTCTCAAAGTCCTGGGATTACAGGTGTGAGCCACCACTCCTGACCACCACCTAGCATTATTTAGGTCTATCTTTGTGTAGGACTACCCAGGTCTACCGAGCAAAGTGAGATTTTAAAGAAAATGCCACAACCAAAGTCAGGGTAATGTCAATTATAAAACCCTTATTTCAAACTTATTAGGTCATATATCTTAGAGTAATGTCATGTGAATACAGCAGCTGACTCAAATAACCAATAATCTCACTGTAGTTCAGCTGCTCTAATTCTGCTTTAAAACAATAAGATAAAGGGGAAAAAAGTCCGCAATATCTCATGGGCAAAGGTCTCCTAAAAATGTCTGGGTAGGCTTCTATATAGAGGGTAAGTTCTTCATCTACACCATAGAGCTTTGCTTCCTGAGGACCAACGATTTAGTTTAATTTACCCCAAGTACATAGTGGAATATCTTTCATATTTAATTTCTAAACAAAAGTTAATTAACTTGCTGGGTATTTTAGAAGTTTAGATGAATAGCCCTCAGGATGACTCTAGAAGAGTTTTGGGGAGATCTCTTTAATAGTCAGGTTATTATGCACAGCCCCGGATTGAAAGGATCGTTTAAAACCAAGGCATGGTTGGGACATAAAAGAAATTAACACAATAAATAGACTGGGTTTATTCTTTGCTCTGCCACCCTCTGTTAAGGTCTAACGAATTCTGCTTCTCAAAGGTTTCATGAAGGCATTTTCTTGCAAATGAAACTCTTCAGATTCCAGCATAAAATATCAAATATTATCAATTAATAAATTCTAACAATATTTATTGAGACACTACTATATACCTACTATTCTATGTTCTGTAGATGCGAGGGTAAATAAGATAGACAGAATTCTGGCCTTCATGGAAATTTTAGCTTAATGTTTAATAAATTTTCTAACTTTTTATTATGGAAATTTTCAAACATACACAAATTCTGGGAGAATCGTTTAATGAACCCAATGGGCCCATTATCTACTCTCGATAATTATTAATAAATATATGGACAATTTTGTTTTATCTATATCCCTATCCACTGAGTACTCCATGCCAGTCCGATTATTTTGAAGCACATCTCAACATCCAATATTTTATCTGTAAATATTATAGCTTTTTATCTTTTAAAGATAAGAACTCTCCATAAAAGACATAATATCTAAAAAATTTTAATATTACTATGGTTGCCAATTCTGTATTGTATACTTGAAATTTGCTAAGTGAGTAGATTTTAAATATTCTCACTACACACACAAAATGGTAACTAGGTGAGGTGATAGATGGGTTAACTAACTCGATTATGGTAATTATTTGTTAATATAGATATATCAAATCATTATGTTGTACATCTCAAATATATACAATTTTATTTGTCAGTTATACCTCAAGACACTGGAAAAAAATTTAAAAAATAAAATGTTATTAAATTGGAAAAATAAATGAATAATTCTAACAAAGTTATTTAATATCATCAGAAAAGGAATTATTGTTTACATTTCCCTGTTTGTTTCACACACACACATTTTTTTTTTTTTTTTTTGAGACAGAGTCTCACTCTGTTGCCCTGGCTAGAGTGAGTGCCGTGGCATCAGCCTAGCTCACAGCAACCTCAGACTCCTGGGCTCAAGCGATCCTCCTGCCTCAGCCTCCTGAATAACTGGGACTACAGGCATGCGCCACCACGACCGGCTA